>PVIW01005806.1:0-98837 GCA_004026585.1 Noctilio leporinus | reverse complement strand
CTCAACACCAGGGAGACAGACAGCCCAATTAAAAAATGGGCAAAGGACCTGAACAGACAACTCACTGAGGAAGAGATACAAAGGGCCCAGAGGCATATGAAAGAATGCTCAACATCGCTAGTCATCAGAGAGATGCAAATTAAAACTGCATTAAGATACCACCTCACACCTGTCAGAATGGCAATCATCAGCAAATCAAAAAACAACAAGTGTTGGTGAGGTTGCGGGGCAAAGGGAACCCTCATACACTGTTGGTGGGAATGTAGGCTGGTGTAGCCACTGTGGAAAACAGTATGGGGTTTCCTTAAAAAACTAAAAATGGAACTACCTTTTGATCCAGCAATTCCACTACTTGGACTATACCCAAAGAATCCTGAAATACCAATTCATAAGAACCTATGCACACCTATGTTCATAGTGGCACTATTTACAATAGCCAAGTGCTGGAAACAGCCTAAATGCCCATCAGTGGATGACTGGATCAAAAAACTTTGGTACATTTACTCAATGGAGTACTATGCAGCAGAGGGAAAGAAGAAATCCCTACCATTTGCAATAGCATGGATGGAACTGGAGAGTATCATGCTTAGTGAAATAAGTCAAGCAGCAAAAGACAAATACCTTATGATCTCACGTAATGCAGGAGACAAATAGACAAGCAGAATGAAAACAGAGACATGGGAGAAAAAAAGGATCAGAATAATGGTGACCAGGAGGGAGTGGGGAGAAGTAGGTTAAGGGTTTAGTGGAGGAGCTAATATGAGAGACCCATGGACATGGACAATGAGGTGGGGGCAGACTGTGGGAGAGGGGACAGGGAAGATGGAACAGTGGAGAGAAATGGAGGGAAAATGAAACAAATGTATTACAAGAACAACAAAAAAATTAAAACGAAAAACAAAACTTAGTTGTAAAAAGCCCAAGAAACAAACCAACATTTATATTGATTTTTTTCTATGTATATTATTTTTACTTAGCTTGTCAGGGCAGTTTCTAAATCCAAGTGTTCAGAGCTTATCAGAGGAAAGAAAGAATTTTATAAAAAATAAAAAGTACACTTATTTATTTATAGATTCAACCCAATTCCTATCAAAGTTTGAATGGCATATTTTACAGAACTGGAACAAATATTTCAAAAATTTATATGGAACTAAAAATGGCGGTGCATAGCAACAGCGATCCTGAGAAAGAAGAACAAAGTGGAATAATCACTGTACCTAATATGAAACTATACAATAAGGCCATTTTAATCAAAATAATTTGGTATTGGTATAAAAACAGACATAGTGATCAATAGAACAGAATAGAGAGCCCAGAAAAAAGCCTACATCTTTAAAGTCAATTAATATTTGACAGAGGAAGCAAGCATACAATGGGCTAAAGATAGTTTATTTGATAAATGGTATTGGGACAATTGGACAGATAGATACAGAAAAATGAAATTGGACCACTTTCCTACCCCACTCACAAGAATAAATTCAAAATAGATCAAAGGCTTAAATGTTAGACCTGATATTATAAATATCCTAGAAGAAAACATAAGTAGCAAAATCTCTGACATTGCTTGTAGCATATTTTATTGGATGTATCTCTCGAGGCAAGGGAAATAAAATTTGAAAAATAAACAAATGGGACTACATCAAACTAAAAAGTTTTTCACAGCAACAAAAAAAGACAACCCACAGAATGGGAGAGCGTACATATTACCAATACACTGATAAGAGGTCCAGAATTTATAAAGTATTTATAAAACTCAATGCCAAACAAACAAACAATTTAAAATGGGCAAAGAGGACATACAGGTGGCCAATAGACATATAGAAAGATGCCCAATGACATTTCCACCTTTCCAGTAGCCCACCTTTGCAGGGACTTCACCCTATTCACTTCCAAATATGTGAGTTAACACATTTTCATATCTTTAATGCCTAAGATTTTTGTTACTTTGAGCCAAGAAAAAACTCAAACTAGAAGACTAATTTGCTTTCTATAGTTAAAAATCAAGCTTTATTTTTCATGCTAGCTATAAAGCATACATTCATAATAGGGCATTGGTAAATTTATGGGACATACATAGCAGAAGAGTATACAGCTACTGAAAAACAATGAAATAGACTATATGGAAAGAAGGTGAAGTTAAGCGATAGGCAGGGTAAAGAAAAGTATGTGTGTTTTGATTGCTGCTTGGCCTTTTGGCTAAAATCACATGTCAAGAATGTATTTTGATAATATCTCTGTAAAAATTACATGTATGAAGTCTTATGTGTTTATAGAATACCTCTGGAAGGATTCACTAGACACTCTTAAAGGGCAAAGCATAGGTGGCACAGAGGGGAAAGGAGGTTTACATTTTACCATGTACTGTCTGTTCCCTTTGAATTATGTACCATGTGCTTGCACTGGCTAATCAACACATAAATAAAAATAAAAAGGAGATGAAGATTAAAACAAAAAGAATAGAGAAAATAAGTGAAATAGATGAGGTCACAAAGTTAATTTTAACATAGTAAACTTTAGAGTATGAAATGTTAATAAAACCCATTAAATAGATAATAGAAATAATCACCAATAGTAGTAGAAATGTCAAAAACATTTATGTGCCAGCTACCATAAGTTAAATGTACAAAAATCAGGTAATAAAAAAAAACATATATGTGTGTGTGTGTTTCATCTATATATGAAGATATTTTACATATACATATATGTATGAAGATATTAAAAGAAATGTAGTATTCAGAGCAGACTTTAAGATTTCTGTTCATTTGACTGATTAGAATAGGTAAAAATAAATAATAGCATAATTGATGGGATTATACTATTTCTAATGCTGATTTAATGACTTTAAATATGTTAATATTTTGAATGTTGTAAATAATAATTTTTTAAAGTGTCTATGGAACATAAAAAATCATCATATATTATGCCTATATTAGTATAGAATTATTTCAAGTAACTTAAAATGTACCTCTAGAGGCTCAAAAGCTTTTTTTTTTTTTTTAATTTTAGCTTTTTTTTTCCTCACAGCAAAAAATCTAGATGAAAAAAGTAATTGATGCTGGTTCAAAAGCTCAAGACTTTACAGTAGAGTTCTTCTGTGATTTTTCTTAGCCTTTCCTTCAGGGTTTTAATACCTCTGCTGTTGCTATTGGCAGCTTACCATCTACATTCAAGGCAAAAATAAAAAAGGAGATGGATAGGTTTTTCCCACAAAAGTAAAATTCTTACCAGGAAACACACAAATTGCCACTCCAGAAGAATGTCATCTCGTTCCCTGTAGCTGGAAGGTGGAAAGGGAAGGGAATAGAAATTGTTCACTAGCTATAAGGTAAAAAAAAAAAAAAAGCCCTGGCTGGTGGCATAGTGGATAAGGTGCCGGCCTGCAAACCCAAAGGTTGCTGGTTCGATTCTCAGCCAGGGCACATAATCAGGTTGCAAGCCAGGTCTCCAGCCAGCTCTGTAGCTGGAGGCAGGTGAAAGGCAACCATACATTGATGTTTCTCTCCCTCTCTGCCTCTCTTCCTTCCCCTCTCTCTAAAAAAATAATAAATAAAATCTTTAAAAAAAAAAAAAAAAGCCTTACTTTGAAAAGGAGTAATCATACAAACAGCATTTTTTGAAATACAATATCATCAAGGTATTGTTTAACTTGAAACGTCAAAGGAAAGAAAGTTTTCTGGATATTAAAAATTGAAAACACTATCCTAATGAACTTTTTGGCCAAAGAGCAAATCAATTCTTCAATTAAAAAAAATTATTACAATGAGATAATATATAAACATAAGAATTTATGATAAATTACTAGCACTATGATCATCTTAATCTTTACAGTCATAAATATGTCATTAATAAGGGTAGTTGTAAAAATAACTAACCTATTTTAAACTTAGGATTAGTTTTATTTTGTATTTCTAGGAAAAGCAAGAGGATGAAATTCAGAGATTAATAGAAATTACAAATCAAAAAAGAGAAAAAAAGACTTGAATGGATTGATGCATCAAAGTCTTTTAATGATCAATATGATAGGCAAACTTCTGACTTTGTTACTGCCATAATCTACAATTTTATTTATTTTTTATACTTCTTACTTTAAAAAATTTTAGTGGACATCCAATATTATATTAGTTTTAGGTATATAACATTAAATTTTTTAAATAGAGAAAAAACACAATTTATACTTAAAAGCAATATAGACATTTGGTTTTGTCTATCAAGTTGAAAATCTCTGGTATCTAATTTCCTTGAACTTGTACTCAAATTTTAGTAAAGTAATAAAAAGCTTATTAATCTATAAAGAGAACAAGAACAGGAGTGGAGATAAAAGAATATTAGTGATGCCAACCATTATTTGGAAAGGAGAAAGCACCCATAAACATAAATCTCTGAGAAAACAATAAAAAGTCAATACATGGCAAGTAGAAGAGATAAGGAGAATTAGAGATAATTGTTCAAAATGTACATGAGATAAGTGAATGTTCTGGGAATAATGATCAGAGAAAATGGAGAAGAGGAAATTATAAAGGATTAATTTAGGAATATTTCAAAGAACTGTAGGTTTGGATTTGTAAAGGTCAAGTAACTGTCCAGATTGAGAATTTAAAACTTATCATTATAAAGAGATTAAGCCAGAGAGCATTATAATTTTCAAAAAGCAATGCTGGAAGAGGTAGGACAATAAAACATTGACTTGAAAATTATGGAGTTATGGTTTTAATCTAGAATTATATACCTGGTTAATCTAGCAATCAAACACAAAGACAGCATAAAAATATTTTCAGGCATTTAGTTTCTTTAAAAGAAGGAAGGGAGGGAGGAAGAGACCTAAAGAAATACTAAAGCCATCTATGTTTAACTATCAGGACTAAAAACTGATACAGCCCACCACCTTATTAAAATAACTTTTTTTATTGCCCAGGAAGATATGTAGAAAACTAATAATGTCACTATTGACTTATGGGAATTCCTGGAAACCAATTTGCCTATGCAAATACATACTTTTTTCATCTGGACAAATAAATACCTCTTTGATTAAAAAAAAAAAAAGCAAAAGAGAGAACCTCTAATTAATCAAACAACAAAGATACTTACCTAGACTCACTTCAGAAAGCATTGTGTCTTGTTCTAGTCAACTTTTCACCAACATTGTACAACCTCAGTAAATTCCTAACCTTAAATCATTGAAACCCAAATTCAAAATTCTTATAAACAAGGTTTTATTTCTGAGATGTTATGACACTGGTAAGGCTGTCTGTGTTCTCCTTTACAATGTTTTTTCTTACAGCAGGGGGTGTAATAAGCATCTTCGCTTGATTAACAGGTTATTCTGGCATTTGTGTGTGTGTGTGTGTGTGTGTGTGTGTGTGTCAGCGTGCACGGGTGTAAGACGCAAGCTGGCAGAAGATACTAGTAGATTATCTGATTAATTTAGTCACATAGAAATCATGAGAGAATTTGACAGATGTGTTAAGGAAAATCTTGCAGTATGTTATGTGTAAATGTACATACGTAACATAGTATGTTGCAGTATGCTATGTATATAATATAAAATATTGGAGTATTACTCTACTCACAGAAAAAAATAAAATAAAAGATTTAAACAATAATTATAACACATTAATTGAGTTAGTAGTAAATACCATTTTATTGTCATTAGGTAAAAACTAAATTGAGATTCATATGTAAGTTGCGATATAAATGTTCACAGAAGGGGAGTAAGATTCTGAGAGGGATATGGATTAAATCCTTCTCTATTATGAGAGAAAATTGATAAAAGGAGAGTATAGGGCATATATCAGAGGGCAAATAACAACAATAACTAAAGTAAAAGATTTGGAAGCATTGCCAAATCAACTGAACCCAAAGCCCTTTGGATAGTGATTGAGTCTCTTAGCAAGCCGAGGCCACTGGAGGTTATAAAGGGTAATCCAGGGATCAGAAGTAGCAAGTGAGAAAGGATCTCCCCACCCCCTCCACCCCCAGGTAAATGTCTAAATACATTTCCTTACTATTGGCCATAGTTATTTATTGTACATTCTTTTTTTCCCCTCACCCCCTCCTCCCTTTTACATTCTTTTAAATGTTTTCCCCAGCTTCATTTTTTTATAATGGCTAGAAATGTAAAGTAATAGCTCATTTTAATTGAAAAATAATAAAATTTGAAATACATTCCAACTGTAGTAACAGCAGAGGAAACCAACATACAAAAAATAAACAAAATAGTGTCTCTGGCTAGCACTCCGTCACAGGACCAAAGCAGAGCTGCAGGACAAGCTGAGAAAGGAAGCCTTGCTCTCTGTGTGGGCAGCAGAGTAAACGGGTTGGTGGACAGCTAGTCGCTGTCGCTGCAGTTTCTTACAGTACCAGAAGATACACATAATCAAGTTCTTGCAGTACCAGAACATATCCATAATCAGGTGGTTTTAGCATGTTGCAACTAGACATGTACCTCTCTTTCATTGCTGTACTGCAGGGATCATCCGTAGCTCTGACCGATCCTTTGAAATAGTAGATGTCATGAAAGTGTCAAGTCATCTAAAGAAAAGCTAGTCAAACCTACAGGATATCTGGAAACACTTTCGTTCTATTTGAATATTAAAATTTTGACAAACAGAGCTGATGATCCTATTACAAGCATTTCATTAAATTTCTCCAAGCCATCATCATGTTTCTTTTGATTATCTCTATGCTGCTCTCTCTTCATTTAGTAATTACATAATATTGCTACCAGTTGCGATCAAACTTGAAAGCCTCTCATGTTACCTTTATGAAACTCCTGAGCATCTTTAGAAGAAATGGATTGAAGCCCTTCAGTTTATATGGCTTCAGAAAAAGCTTCTACCAACAAAATACTTTGCAATTTTCAGCTGGTCCTAAATATGATCAATGAAACATTTCTTTGAGATTGATTTTATACAGGAGCTTGGGAAATTAAACCTCTCAACAGATCATCCTTTACTGACTGCCAACAGAATGTGATAGATCATCTACCTTGTCTATGTGATTCATCGTGGTTGAAGGTAGGGAACCTCAGTGAGCTTCTACTGGGCATAGAAGGAAGGCAGATGAAGAAGATACTGCACTTGAGAATTTTCAAGATTGTTTTTCTCCCATAATCATCGATCACAGTGCATCTTTTTCTCATCATCTTTTGACACATGCACAGACACCGAGCTGTGATTGTGTGATCATGAGTAATCTTTTCTGTTCACTACCTTCTTCCTTCTAGTATCACATGTCTTCTTAAGAATCATTACTCGAATGTTCTTGAATATTGACACAGTCTACAGCATCATTGTTGGCACCTTGCCCCTCCCCCTCCCCCAGGGACATGAGGATTCCACTTTGAAAAGCTTTTTACTGGTGGAAACATATCAACTTATAATAAATGCAAATCCTCCTGCACTTAAGCATTACTGGCAAGGAAAAGGTCTTTTTTCAGGTGACTCAGGTTAGCAATGTCATGACACAGAAGTCAGTTTCCTAAGAACACTCTGGTACATTTATGTGTTTTGCAAGGGCCATTACAGTTACGTGGCAGTTTTTACCAGGGACATGGTGCACTTTATTAGGTAACAGTTCATACTTTGAAACTGTTGAAGTTTCGGTCTAACAGTTACAAGCTGGGTGACCTTGCAAAAGTTATGTAATATCTCTGTCTCAGGTTCTTTATTTGTAGAATGAGGACATTATAAAAATATTTACTTCAGAGGTTTGTTGCAAGGCTTAAATGAGATAATGCATGTCAGCCTTCAGACAAACCTTGTCAAGTGGATATAAATGTCAGTGATGATGAGGATAAAATTATAATTTCAAGCACTTGGTTGATTTCATTCTTTCCAATAACTGAGGAATTGGACAGATTTTTTTTTCAAATATACCCATGGACATGAACAAAGGGAGTGGTGGGGTGCTTGGTGGGGGATGGCAAAGGAGGAAATTTGGGGACAATGGTAATAGCATAATCAATCTTTTTTTTTTCTCAAGAAAGTCCATCTCTACTGACTCTCCATGATTTCAGACTCATGTTACTTCGCTTTACTTCCTCTCTCCCTCCCTTTCTTCATATCTTCCATCCTTTCTTTTTCTATATTTCCTTTTTTAAAATAAGAATATCTCCAACAGATTTTAATAGAAGCTATCAGGCAATTCTAACCTAGTATAATTGAAGATGATCAGAATTTCACTTCAGCTGAGAAATAGCAGATGTTGAGGAAATCAGAATTTTTCTTGAAGCAAGAGCAGAACAACAGGTAACCTGGAGTCTGAGAACAAGTGTTTGAAGGCTTAGGTTGAGCAACTGGAAATAATGTAATATCCAGAGGCCAAAAAGATAACTCAGGGTCTCCAGAGACATGAGAAGTAGATGAAGATGACAAACAGTGACATGTTGCTGGAATGACTTAGAATTACTTCTTTTTATATTTTGTTTTGTTTTGTTTTTTAAGGGTAACATTAGAAAAACAAGTGGTGGTGGCTGGAGTAGGGAGAGATCTTAATTGCCAGCTCAGTTGTCAGTATAATGTGAAATGTAATTCAAGAAATGTTGGCTGAGCATTTATTACAAGCAATGCATTATTCTACAAATGGCAGATAGATAGAGACCCATTTATCCTTGGAGTTTGGTGTGGGTGCATTTTGGTGTGTGTAGAAAATATGTAGCTTCAAAAAGGGTCCTTATGAGTCTGGTGTTTTTTTAACTTATGAATAAGGAATGTGGAGGCATCTTCTCTCCTCTCTCTTCCTTTATAAGATTATTATATATGAAAGAAACCAGGTCCCTTAAACTACAAATACCAACCCCACACACAGACCCAGTCCTTCTCCAGTTCAATATAGTTCACTTGCCCTCCATTCCAAAGTTGGTGAGTAATTAACAAAATAGACAAATACATCTTCACAAATCACTAAGTCAAGATTTGTGCTCTTTGATCAAAACCTTCTTTCATTTCAGCTTGCTTATTAAATTATTTCCTTTTGTAATAACCATTAGGAAATCCAGTTTTATTGCATTGTAAATTCTAACCATTAGCCTTCTATTTTCTTCACTTCTGTCCTTATCTAGTTTAGATTTCATAGTTTAGCATAAACTCCACACAAACCTTGCCATCTACTTACAGAGAAAATTGAGGTCACTTAGTATTTATTCAAATGTCCACTCTTTTATCTAATATTTAAAAAGATTTTATTTATTGTTTTCAGAGAGAGGGGAATGGAGAGAGGCAGAGAGGGAGGGAGAGACATTCATTTATGATTGCCTTTCACTTGCCTCCAGCTACAGACCTGGCTGGAAACCTGGCTGGAGACCTGGCTTGCAACCTGGCTATGTGCCCTGGCTGGCAATAGAACCAGTGACCTTTGGGTTCACAGGCTGGTGCTTTATCCATTGTGCCACCAGCCAGGGCTTAAATTTCTGCTCTTAATCATTCAGATCTAACCATGTTTTCCATCAGGTCTTATGATTTGCAGAGGATGTTCTTCCCAGGGTCCTTACACTATCAGTTATTTCATCTTTCTTTTTTCTATTGAACTTTTGCCTTCCAATAAATCCATCCCCTTAACTATTGAACATGTTCCTATTTCAGATACTACTATTTTAAATGCAACTGTTATCTCAATTATTACTTTACATTTCTTTTCCTTATCATAACCAATTTAAAAATTTTTTGTTATACAAGCAGTTTACAATGCTTTGCTTTCTATTGTTTTGTCAAGTCACCCCAGTCATTCTTGAACAACTGTTTTTGTTAGTTACCCAATAATGTTTATGTTACTAAATCCAAGGAACTTAACCACTCTTCTTTTTATTTGAAGTATGAGCAGAGACTGTTGGCCACTGTGGTCCACATTTTGGGCTGAACATTTTGTTTCCTTTGCTTCTGAGAACTCATGCTATTCTATTTGTTGTCCTTCTCTGTCCTTTTGTAATCCCAAGCTAAAATATTTGGCAATAATGTATTTCCATTTTAAGTGTTCCCTCTTCCACTGTGCACTTTTTTCAGGCCACCCTTGCAATGTCCATGGCTTCAATTATCATTGATAGTCCAATGACTCTCAAATTACATTTCAAGTCAAAACCTCTCTTTTCATTTCTGCATATGTTCATTTTACTTATCTAACATATCCACTCCAATGTCACAAAGACAACTTACCCAAGGGAGCTCTTTGCTTTCAGTCTAATTCTCATCCAGTCCTCTCTGTCGCAAAGAATGGGCCACCATTTATTTTCTTGTTCCAAATAGAAATCTTGCAATTTGATTCTTCCCTTTTCTCCATACATCCAATCTAGCATCAAGCAAATTTTAAATGAATTGAGCCATGATTAACTTCCTTATAGAAAGGTTTAACATTTCTATCTCCTTACTTCACCCCATCACCTTCTATTGATTTTAATTCATACATATTTTAGGAAAAAAATATAATTTCTAATTGGTCTTCTCAAGAGCCACTCTGGCACCAATAAAATCCATCTTCCAAATTCCAGCTAGAATAAATTTTTCTCTAAACATAGTTTTAATTTTATCATTCTTAAGCATAAATCCCTTAAGTGGATGTTCATTTCACTTATGATGTAAACAAAATATTTACCACAGGCGCTATATGATTTGTCATACACCTTTCTCTTCAACCTGATCTGTATTCTCCGTACCTCGGCCACACAGGCCTCCTTTCAGTGCCATTTTTCCTTCTGGATCAGATCCTCTGTGCATGTTATTGCCTGTGTCTGGAATGCTCTTTTGCTTCTTCATTTGATGACATTTTACTCTTTCTTCAGATTTCATGTTAACTTGTTACATAAAGCCTTTCCCATCTCCAAGCTGGATCAAGTTCATTTTACACACTCTTGCAGATTCCATTTCCTTGACTTTAAAACATAATATTTTATAACAATATGTACATTACTTCAATCATTTGGCTGCTTTCTCACTGCAAAATCAACTCCATGGTTTTAGGAAGCATATTTATATATTTTTTCTATTATATCCCCAGTCTAAAGTACAATGCCTTCAATATAGAAGTCCAATAATAAACAAAATCTATGATTTAATATCACATTTGTGATACTTTTGCTTCTGGCCCAGTACAAGTGTTATCAGCATCATACTCTTGAGAGGATTAATCACGATTAAAGCATGAAATATTCAGTGGTGGGTGAGAAATAGAAATTGCTTCCTGTTTTTCAGAGATTTACCTCCTTCTTACCATACAAAAAGCTGCCTTTGCAAAACTGGCTCTATGGCCCAAGATGGGGGTGGAAGACAATCTTTTGTGTTAATGACCGAAAAGTGGAAGCTGTCAGGTAGATAACTGTCCCCCCTACTAGACAATCAATAGACTTCTACTTCTGTTTCAAAGCCTGTGCCTCTTTGGAACTGCTCAATAGACAGGGAGTTTACAGACCTTTTACACTTTGAGGATTAGAAAGATGTGAACATGTTCATGATAAAATTCCCAGATTAAAAAAGAAAAGAGAGTTGAGAGTTTTTGTAATAAACAAAACTTGTGAACTAATCAAGACAAAGTGCCCTGGGGCAGCACCAGATAGGTCTGTGAACAAAAAAAGAAAAGAAAAGAAAAATGGGGCATTAAGAAAATCCAGGAAAGTAATACTAAGAAAGTGAAGCCTCCTCTTCTTACCGGCTTTGTTATACCAAGATCTGAGCTAGGGAGATTATGCTACTAGGCCCATTAGGGAAGGAGAAATAACATTCCCATCAATATTTTGTGTCAGCAATGAATGTACCTGATTCTTAAAAGGGAGTTAGAAGAACATCATCTTTGGAAATCTCATCAAATGCTGGGTAACGATTTCACTTTATACCTTTGAAAAGTGCAGGCTTCATCCCGCCATTGTTGATATTTTAGTAATTCTCCAGAGGTGATGCCACCGTCACACTCAATGAATCAGGAGAATGTCTGACTCAAGAAGCCACATTTTCAGGTTGATTAGGGATGTCTCAGAGGCCCGTTATGATGAGAGATTCACAGGGATGTGCTCAGTCCCAAGCCCAGAAAATTGCTAACTTCTTTGTGTCTCATTTTTCAAACAAGCGTGGGCTGTGTGGCAGATTAAAGATGACATCAAATTCTTTGCAATTCTTCTTTTCAAGGGGTGGGTTTTATTTCACCTCCTCTTGACAGCTTTGACCAATAGACAGTGGAAATTATATACCAATTTTGGGCCTAAGTTTTTAAAAAATGAGCCTTGTTCTCTGAGAACCTCCAATCCTTGAAGGAAGAAGCCTGACTGCTTTGTTGGAGGGACCACATGAAGAAACCTTGAGACTTCAGGGATTGAAATACGTAAAGTCAGCCTTGCTCAAAGAAATCACACCCAGAGAGTGCTGTGGAATTAAGTCATGAGTTTATTGGGGGAAGGGAAAGGGAACAGGGAGAATTAGGGAGCAGCAAGGGAAGAGGCTTTAGAGAAGTTGTCTTTAACCTGACATCACCAGGTTGGAGCTTTTATACAAACATTCTCACAGATACCTGGATCAAAGGAAAGTTAGTTTCTTTACCCAATTTCTGTTAGCATGGAAGTGTTCAGAGGGTCTGTCTGATGGGGCCAATCCTTCATTAACATCTCCCTAGGGATTCCTGGACAAAGTAACTTCATCAGCTCATCCCTAAGAGTTTCCTATTCCATTCCATTATCACAACCCTGCCAGGTTAGATATGTAAACATTCACTGTTCGAGTTTTAACGAAAGTCTAGGTACAATTAAAGTTCAGAGGTATGTGCTATCTCCAGGTTGTCTGCTCTGGCATCCTGACCAAATACAGAGTGATCCTGGAAGGAGTGCCTTGTGGCTATCTGACAAAGGCACTAGGCTTTTAATATCTTTGTGAACACTCATACCAGACCAGCCACCAGCCGAGCCACATTGAGTTACTCCATGTGGTAAGGAAGGATAGTTCAGCTGATCGTGGACTGAACTTCTGGCCCACAAAGTTGTAACATTAATAAAATGGTGGTTGTTTTATGCCACTTTATTGGGGAGGGTTTGTTACACAGTTAAACAAAACTGTATAGGAGGACAGTTGAGGATAGATGAGCCAATCACCAGCATGCTCACAACAGTCACCTTTTGCTTTTTCTGCCTATATCTTATTACTGAGAAGTTCCTTGTGAGGGTAAAGCTGTGAGATCTCGCGGGTGTAAGTTTTAGACATTACCACAAGTGTCAGAGTTTTCTGACCTAGTATGAGCTATCATGGCCTGCAATGTTAGCCCCTGCATCCAGTGGTGAGTGTGTGCAGTAGACCTCATACATGTTCTATAAATTTAAAACATGCCGTAGATTAAGTAAATTTAATGCCAGATCAGTTTGATACATTATATAAAAGAAGATTAACTTCTGAAAGAACAGAGTGAGAGCCTTGATGACCTTACTCTCCCTTTGAAACAATAAAAATACAGGCAGAACAACTACAGCTAATCATTTTAAAAGTTTTGTCAATTAACCCAAACCACAGAACCTGAAAATAATTTGTTCAAGAGAAACTACTAAACCTCAGTTAGAGGAGCAGGAGGAGGGTAGGTCTGTCAAGTTTGAACTTGGGGCTATTCACCTACCCTCTCCCTAGCTCAAAGGCATTGTCTTTAAAAGCCAGCAGCATTGCAGACGACAAAGATATCTGACCTATTTTTTAAATTTAATCTTTATTATATTGTTCTTCTATTACCATTTAGTCCCCTTACACCCCTTTCCCTTCAGTACCTACTTTAGAACTTTTTAAAAAATTTTATTGTTGTTGTATTACATCCATCCCCTTTTTGTTCCCCTCTGTCCCCTCCCCACCCACCCATTCCCCCCAAAGTAGAACTTCTTTAGAAGCACCATCCCCAGAATGCAGCCAGTGTTTTAACCAAACTTGCGGCTCCCTGGAAAATCTATTCTGAAAGCACACAGCATCGTGGCTATGTGACTTGATCCAGAGCTCAGCCCAGCAGAAGGAGGAAAGAGGAGGAAGCTTACCCTGCAGGTGGTTCCCAAAACAACAGCAATTTCTAGAAACAATTCATCTACTTAAGGCTGTGATTTCAGTTGAGGCCAAGACTTTGGGAACTTAAAAGGAAATCCGAAGATCTAAACAGCCATAAGAACCTTTGGAAAATTTCTGCGTATTTCTGGGGGCCTGAAAGACTGTGAAAAAGCCTGGGGAAAGCATGGGAAAGGAGAAGGGGTGAGTTGGAGGTTCTAGCTATCTAAGCAGGAAGTGAAAGCTAAGGCTGTACTCTAAACTGCTTAGGTTCCAAGGTTAGCCTTTTCATACGCACTGCTTTGGTAAAGACAGAGACGTAAGAAAGGCATTTAAGAAAATCTAACCCATCATTGGCTGATTATTAAATTATACTGACCCAGTTTTGACCCCTAAGAAGCCAAATTTACAAGCAAAAAGAGTAACTTAAACGCATACACACACACATGCACACACACAGTTAAAACTTAATTCAGAGGCCTCACAAAGCAGAGAACAGAAAATCTACAGAATTAGTTTAGGAAATTACTAAGTAAATAAGCACCAATAAGAAAACAACAGCAGCAACAACACACCAGCAACAACAAACCTTGGGGGACAGAGGAATCTGATACAAGAATTGAAAGACTATATTACCTAAGCATCTAATTTTCCACAAAAATTATGAGAAATGCAAAGATATAAGAGAATATGGCATGCAACACAAGAAAAAAATGAATTAAAAAAACTAAAAGAAACTACATCTAAAGACCCAACATATGACAAAGATGTCTGATCAAAGAACATCAATATAGAGACAAAAATGTTTTTTTAGAAAATAGAAACTCTGAAAATGCAAAAATGTACAATAATTAAAGTGAATATTTATTAGAAAAGCTCAACAAAATGGTAAAATGGCAAGAAAAAGAATAAGTGAACTTTAAGTAAGCCAATAGATAGTAGTCTAGGCTGAGGAGGAGAAAGGAAAAAAATGAAGAAAAATGAAGAACAGAATTTCAGACATTTGTTGGAAACTATCAATGTACCCATATGCACATAACGAGAGCCCCAGGAAAAAATAGTAAAATTTTTCTTCCACTTTGACTTTGTATATTGTCCATATTTATTTCTATGTTCTGCACTTCTTCTCTTCAATGCTAATAGCACTAATTCTGACACTTCCATCCAAAACTCATGTGTACCTTAGTATCACTCCTGATTTCACTCACTAGCTCAGTTTCCTTTATAACCAGAGATTCTACTATGTGCTTCTCAGATTCTTCAGCTTTAATAGGATCCTTTCAGCAGTGGCAAACTACATTAAGATTGGAAAATTGAGATTTAACCTTTTACCTTATCCTCGATTTGATAATTTGTTCTAAGATAGTTTTTTTTTTTTTTTTTTAATTTTCTTCGGCAGTTGTCATTTTATAGCTCTATGCTGTAGCTTTATCAATAAATGAATGAAAATAATCAAAATGAAAAGAAATGATGGCAGAGATGATTCAGAATATAGAAAAAATATCTTTATAAAAGATTTTGAAGCTTTTACCCTGTCTTCTTTTTTTTTTTCCCCTATGCATTAAGTGAAAACCATTGGTTTCTTAATATGTGTGAGAACCATGACCAGAGTCCAGGTCACTTTCTTGAATAAAAATTTTATTGAACTGAAGGTGCCTTTTTTTTTCTGATAGCATCCAAATGAATAACTCAGTAGATTTACAAAAATTAAAGAAATCCTAATGGGGCATTAAAAAGCCACATGGCTGTGAGTTGGAATTGATTTTCCATGAATTGAGGATGTTTCTAAGTGGTCACAGATGGATGCAACTTTACCATTTTATATTGGATTATTTCAGAAACAGCTAGCCCAGAATCTGATTTAGCTTGAAAGACAATCAAATCATATTTCTCTGCTGATTCTCCAGGTGTTAGAAGAGGATGTGAGGCTTCTTTTTCTTTCTTTCTTTCTTTTTTTTTTTTTTTTTTAACTTTTTTTCATTTTCTACTAGTTCTCCCTAAGTTAATTTGACAGAAATGGCTTTTACAATACAACGTGTGATAGGAATTGCATCAAAAATAATGAACGTGTCAGACAAATGGCACAGCATAATTGGAGTAGCTTGTTTTCCTTTCTCTGAAATTGTAATATATGTGACAAACCAAGATGTTGTGTTTGCTATGAAAACATCACTAGGGCAATTCTCTGATAAGACTAGCTACTTGATACTAATTAATAACAACAGAAAGACTATTCTAAGCAAAATTTCTTTGTAGCACATAGGAGGACAAAATTGTATGAACAAGGCTAAAATCAATGTTCTTATTTCTCTCAGGATAAGAAAGTGAGATTTGCACTGAAGATATATTAAATATAATTGAAAGCATAAGGCTTCTGTTTACTTCTGTAGCAATTGACTATGTCACCTTAAGCAAGCTACTTTTTAATCATTTTTGCACATATTCTTTCAATACTTTTTGCCTTACATGCAAAGTCTTTTTCTAAATCCTGATTACAGAGATCAGTTAGGCATTTCCTAAGTAGTTCAACACTAGGTTGTAGGAGCTGAATATTTGGGGGCGGGGAGGGGGAGGTTAAAGAGCATTATGGCATAATGCTACCAACAAAATAAAAATAAAGACCTAATGATCGAACGACTTTAAATAAAAATAAAAATACTTTATTACTCTTTGATGTACAAGTCCCAGTGATAACTGACAATGTCAATGGACAACAAGCTCAAATCTATTGGGGACCCATGTTTCAAGTGACTGCTTCACTGTGTCCTTATAGCATTGTTGCTGTCTATACAGTGGAAGCTGGGCCCAGTCACAAGAAGAGAATGCGGTGGTCAATAAACAAAGATCAAGACTTGGGAGTGGTAGGCATCACAGTCCTGTTCCAATGGAAACATCAGAGTCATGTCCAAGAGAGCAAGGGAGTCTGGAAAACACGTCCAGCTGAGCGGCTAGACTGGCCAAGGGAAAAGACACCAGATTTTAGTGGCAATTAGTTCTCTTTGAGAAAGAAAGAAAATTCAGAAAGCACAGTATTCACTATATTTTTTATCTGTAAAATAAGATACTAAATTTAACTTAATTTGCTTTTAGCCTCTGAAAGGAAGCCTCTTTGACACAAAGCAATCTTTAATGTAGTCAGTTGCATAAGAACAACAAAAAGATTGCAAGTTTGAAAGAACAATAGAAACCTATGGAAATTATGATGTTCTACAAATTTTAAAGCCAAAAATAATTAAACTTGGATCAAGAGATGCTGTCTGTGGCTAATTACTTTTTCCAATAATGATTGTCAACAATTTCTGTCAAATATCTAAAATTAAGTTTGTAGCATTCATAAAATATTCTTTCTTGGCAAATTTTAAAAATTTAACCTTTTATTAGCCAAGCTAAATATGACTATCTTGATCAGTCCAGCCCACTAATATTACTAAGACTTAAAGTCATCTTAGATATTTTAAATTATCTTTAGGCCCCTTTCTTTCCAAAGAGATTCTAGATGTAGAAGTTGATTTGTTTGAATATTAATAATAGTAGTAATAATAATAACTCATAGATACTGGCTCACTGGTGCTCTGTAGACCCCAAGTGCTGCACTCCTTACAGATTCATCAACCTGATTTAGAATCACTATTGCTGTGATTTCAGCAACAGAAAAGAGTAAAGAATTATTTATTCTCAAGTATTAGATGTTCTAAAATTCTTCAAGGGCTGAAAGTGATTGGACACAGGTTATTAGGAAGGAGCAAGAGTTGGAGAGAGAAAATGGAGACAGAGAACCTGCCATGGGCTGATTGGAAGTCTCTGACTCTGTGCCCTACCCAACTCAGCACTAGGAACCATTCCCACTGCTTCCAAGTTTCTGCTTCAAATCAGATTTGGGAAATTTCTTTTCTCAAGAATCCTTTTCATGTGTTGAACAATTTCAGCTAGAATGACAGTATTACTCTGAAAGAAATCCCAGAGTTTCTGGGGGAAGAATTGCTTGCTTTAAGCAGATTTGATACCTCCATGTTGAGGTCAGCACTAGGTAAAACTGGCAAGGTAAAGCGGAAAACAAACTCCTGCTCCCCAGGTGTCTCCCTGAGCTCTTTCAGAAGGCAGAGCAGGAAAAGTTATTCCCATCTTTCAGAACTTGCTAGTGTCACCCAATAAACAAACCACAGTCTCAGGGGGATATTCGGTTTCATCAACATCTATACCCAGAGGTCACTAATCTCTGTTACATTAGTTCAATTTACCATTTGCTTTCATTTTAAACACTTCATTGATAACTAACATTATGAAAACATTTAAATTCTTGAATAGAATAATTATCTTGTCTTATTTTGTAGAACCAAGTCTTGGTTGGAGATAATGCTACAGAGGGGATGTAGTGTGGTTACAGGGCTTGAGGATAAAGTCAAAAAGTCAGAATTTAGATTTGTACCCCTTCATTCTTCTCCATCTCTCCTCTCTCCCTGCCTCTACCCTCCCTCTCATTTTTCCTCCCATTCTCTAAGCTCTTTTGAAACATCTGGATCCCCAACAGTTTTTCACTGGATTGTGTTGGGACTTAATGCCAGTGGGATCATTTCCATCCAAATAGACTATTTAGCAAGCCTTGCCTAAGGTGCTCAGTTGCTTAAGTAGAGACAGCACTAATTTGCTTTCAAACGAACCTATCCTACTGTGAAAGATGATTACCATATTTATTCAGATAATTTCATCCTTTAGTCTACTTTTAGAA
The DNA here is from genome assembly GCA_004026585.1 of Noctilio leporinus. NCBI lineage: Eukaryota > Metazoa > Chordata > Mammalia > Chiroptera > Noctilionidae > Noctilio > Noctilio leporinus. The sequence continues at coordinate 80,135 of PVIW01005806.1, read as the reverse complement.
GAAAAGACTTTACAGTTCCAATAGTGATAAATATACTGTTGTTCACACACACACACACAAAGCCTACTTACCTTTCAAGATTCAACACTTTCTTTAATTATGATAAATTCTGTTCTCTCAGTTAAACATCTTATACCTCATGATATGTTCCACTAAAGATTCACTTTCTGTGTTCAGAGGAAGTTAGTTTCTCTCCTTTGTAACATTTTGGCATTCTTCTACTACATAACTATACCTATTTGCATGCCCATCTATAAATTCAGCTACAACCCATGTTTGAAACTTTTGGACTAACTGATTAAGTTAAAAAAAATGAACATACATTAATGTGGATTTTCTCACTTTTTCCTCTTAAACTTGATTCAATTAAGTATGCTTATCATGCAGTCTTCTAAATTTCAGGCTTTGAGATACATACCAGTAAATATATTACTTATTCCATCACATAGGCCTACGAAAAGCAAATAAAAAAATTGTGGATAAATAAAGTAAAAATATTCAAAGCAGAATAACTTAAGAAAAATAATAAAGAGTAAGATTCTCTGTGCAATGCATTATACTTTTTAAGCGATTGTTTAATTTAACATTGACAATAATTCTCTGAGGGTAATAAGTTAAATATTATTTGACCTTGATATAAAGAAGGAGGGTAGGAATATTAAGGGATTTATCCAGGTTACAGAGCAAATAGTAGAAGCAGAACTAATCTCATTTCAGATTCCTAGTGCAGTATTCATCATGGATACCAGCTGTGAAGGCTTAACTGGCATACTTCACACAGAATAAAAAGTATGTTTCTTCCTTTTGATCCAGAATGTGTTTTGTTCATTTTGTTTTATTGTATATGTGCAAGTGTGTGTTTTAAGTAATCTACATTCCAACTGCCAATTTGGAGGTTCCTTTCAGTTCACAAGTTTGTAGATGGGTTCTTGACCCAAATGGAACACTTATTTATTTGCAGTTCTCCCTGAAAGTCCAACAGACAGAATGAAAACAGAATACCTCTTTTCTGTTTCTTTTTTCTTTTTAAAGATTTTATTTATTATTTTTAGAAAGAGGGGAAGGGAGAGAGGCAGAAAGTGAGAAAGACATCAATGTACGGTTGCCTTTCACCTGCTTCCATCTGGAGACCTGGCTGGAGACCTGGCTTGCAACCTGGTTATGTGCCCTGACTGGGAATTGAACCAGCGACCTTTGGGTTTGCATGCCGGTGTCTATCCACTGTGCCACCAGCCAGGGCCTTCTTCTTTACAGTCACCAACTTAATCATCCATGTCGTCCCACCTAGATGATTCTAGACAAAGGCTGCCGCTCTTCTCTGCCAGGACCGATCTTTTCAGAGTAACAAATCTAAAAGCTCAATTCATGATGACACAGTATTTTGAAAGGCTGCTTTTCTGTCCTCCCCCAAAATCCTGGTTTAAAAGCTGCCTTTTAACATTTGGAGAGTTTCATTTAACTATTGTCTCTGCTGACTTGCCTGAGATAAATTATACTTCTGAGGCTCTTCCTTTCTATCATCTGCATCTTTTTGGTGACTTATTAAATATCAAGAAAAGCATCCAAGGGGAAAATCACCAGAGAAGGTGGTATCAGAGGACAGCAGGCCCTGCCTGATAGGGAATTTTGGAAGAGATGTGACACTATTGCAAACTAGTTTGTTTCGGCTGCATTCATACTACTTTGATGATTTCAGAGTGCCTCTGTGAATGGAGGTGGTTATACTAGAGGCAGCTAGAGCACAAGGAAGAGGAGAAGGCAGCATATTAATACCAATTATCAGAATTACATACTAATTCTCTGACCTTCTGCCTTCTTATATTACACAGCATTGTGGGCTCATGGTAATATAGACACTTACTCTAATTTACCAGCTCATTGAGATACCTTCACACTGAAGAGAATCTGACTTCTTTATTGGCTTTGCAAACAGAAGTATAGGTTTCCTGATGTGATTAATAAAGCTCAAAACAATTGTACTTCCAGCTAGCTTTTTGTCCACAACTTTCTGGTCGTTACGGGAAATTGCTTACAAAATAGGAAATCTTTTCATGTTCCAGGTGATCTCCCAAACTTATTCGCCGTGCAATGTCACCTTCTCAAGTGAGAAAACAGAATTTATCACAATTAAAGAAAGTGTTGACTTGTGACTTGAAGTGGTTAAAGAATCCCTTTTAACTTTTGATCTCTGCCCCATTTGTTAGATGTGCACACGTGCGTAGAAAATGCATTATGACTGTAAATGTTGGCACGTTCTTCCAGAATGATTACATAACTTTCATTGCTTTCAGAAACGTCTGCAGCCAGAACACTCTCTTGTCTTTGAGAAACTAACGAACCATGTTTATGATCTACAAATGTATATTGAGTAGTGAGGTAATACTCACTGACCTGCAGGAAACTCGTTTTCCACCTTGTGTTATGCTATTACACAAAGTGAGCAAAACAAATTGGGATAATTATTGGAGAGCAGGACACATGATGCTTCCAAGTATAATTTTCTCCAACCAATTGACAAGGTGTGAAGACATTAACATCTAATTGGACTAGATTAGAAATGAACCACAATTTAAATCCCTGTGCAGCATTCTTTTTTTAAATTAATTAAAAAAGATATTATTTATCATTTTTATTATTTTTTAAAAAGATTTTATTACTTTTAGAGAGAGGGGAAGGGAGAGAGGCAGAGAAGGAGAGAGAAACATCAATGTAAGGTTTCCTTTCACCTGCCTCCAGCTACAGACCTGGCTGGAGACCTGGCTAGAGACCTGGCTGGAGACCTGGTTATGTGCCCTGGCTGGGAATCGAACCAGCCACATTTGGGTTCACAGGCTGGCACCTTATCCACTGTGCCACCAACCAGGACTCCACACAGAATTCTTAATCTGGGATTGTTATGTCAATTTACAGCAAACTTTATAGCAGACATTTTTGCTCTCCATAATCATCAGAGATCTGATTCTTTACTGTGTTAGTTTCTGTTAATTTGGAGATGCTGGTGCCATCCCTGTTCTCTTCTGTAATGAACATTGAAAAATAATCAAAAAGCAGATAGGAGTGAACTATGGTATTAGCTTATCAATGGTTTCTCAATAGCTCTCAAAGCATAGCGCTTCCTAGAAATGTTGACTTGGAGAAAGTAACATGGCTTGTTACCTCACTCCTCCAGGTGAACTCCTTTAAATGAAACTGGAGAAATGTGGGGCATGTTTGAAAGGAGGCATTCTTTTCTGATGAGCTTTTTCCATGAAAACAAGAAACAGGAACATGTGAGCCATCTATAAAAAGCAAGAAACTGGCCCCTTATGCTAGTTCAATGTAATGGCCCAATCCTACTTAACACTACCCAGTGAAAGCCGATATGTCACCAGTCTCTAAGAGAAAATTAAATAATGGGATAAAGAAAAGGATGAAATAAGATCTGCCCCTATCCATGTGGCTCCCTTCTTGTAGAGGAGAAAACAACATTCTTCATTATTAGTTCTCCTTCAAAGGGTTAGACTTTAGGCTTCAAGCACACTCTTTTTAAAAGTCCATAATGTTTGGGTTAGCCTAAATGCAAATAAATAAATAGTAAAACTCTGGGAAACTTTCAATCTGCTCATATAGGTAAGTTTTTCTCTTTGCCCTTAGAGAATTAGAAATCATTACGTCTTAACTCCTTTAGATGAATGAAATTACTGTCCTTAAGAAACAGTCCTTACCCAAGACAGAGCTGACTAGATTGGCAGTTGATGACAGTGGGTCACAATAGAAATCCTTCTTCACTGATTTTCACAACTAAATGCAAAACACTGGTATTCATTATTTCCATGAAACATATTGTTGCCAAATAATATCCTATATAATAGGATAACTTTAAACAGATTGTTTTTATTCCAAGCATAAAAGAAAATAATAAAGTAAACCAAGGTCTTGTTTTCACCTTCTCAATAATAAGTGATCAAGCCTATTGGGAACAGTTTGAAATATGATTCAGGAGACCTGAGTTCTTCACTATCTCTGTCGAAATGCCTGACCTTGAGCAAGTTACTAAAACCCTTTGCCACTCCAAATGCAGTTAGAACTGAAAAAAAAAAAATTAATATGCAATGTATTCCTATCCCTTTATCTATAGATTAAAAAACCTAAAACAAAGCTTAGGGCTATTTCTCAAGGCCAGATCAATTAAAGGATATAAACAAGGATAAGACTAGAGTCTTGATTTATAATGCCTTTTTTTTTTTTTTTTTTTTTTTTTTTTGGTGCAGAGCTGATGTATGGATAACCTGAGAATGTGTTATGTCATAGGATGATGTTATATAAATCAAAATGAACATTGCTATCGTTTGCCTGTGCATCATTGGGGAAATTTTATTAAGGTTAAATTCTACACTGGACTGAAAGGAACCTGAGAAATTAAATTTACAGTAAAAAAAAAAAATGGGTACACTCTAAAAATTTATTTTAGTATTTAGAAAATAAAATAGCCCATTGAAATGTTTAAAACTATAATCAACAATTTCTTTCCATTTAACATTATTATAAATACTTTCTCACATGCATTCATTCTCTTCATTGCATTAATTTCCCCTTCTTTGGTCTCTGCCAGTTTAGCTGAACATACAATGAACAGGGAGGGAAGAGCTCATAACTCTTCTTGGCCCACTGATATTTTTGCCATAAAAAATACAAATTCAACAATATTTTATGGAGACTATTGCAACAATTACCTACAGATATCAGTGACAGTGTATTTTTGTGATCTATAGTTTCTGTAAGGCTGCCCTTGTGGATGTCCTTATGAGAATGATCAACTTCTGCCTGTCCTCTGAACCACACCGACATGGATTAGCTATCCACTTTTAATTAAATGGTGTCTAGCCTTCGGTGTTCCTAATCTTCTCCCATTTTTGTCTTCAAAGCCAGCCTGAACGCCATGCCTACTGACACTTAGAGGGTGCTCCCAGCACAGGTATTCTCAGTTTTTAGTAGGTCTGGCTTCACCTGATTGATGACTCCAGAAATTACCTATGGACTACATTCTGATAAATTAAATCACATATTAAATAAGTTAGAACTCACTTTCTCAAAAAATTCCATCGTGAATCCCTTCTTCACCACCTCTGAAGTCCTAAATTTACCTGAATTACAACTCTGAATTCTTATATATTCAGCCTATTTTTTAAAAATAGGTCAACTGTACACCAGCTTAATTGTTAATATAATCTTCAATACAATCAATCATTTAGGACAGGAAAAAAAGTAGGAAATATTGAGAAAAAATAATTATTAAACACCATCTTCAGTTTTGGAATTTAGAAATGTTTATAGGTCATGTCTGACATTGGCTCTGGACTATAGTAAACAACTAGTAATAGATGAATAAATAAAATTCCAAAAGAAATGTGTAAAATGGATCATGTGAAGGTAGATTTCAAAACAGAAATGCCATCTTATGTCATTTCATGTAAACAAGAATAACTTTTATATATTGCAAATGAATTCAATTTGCCTTTAAGAGTGTTTTGTTTCACTTCACTGTGACAGTGGTGAAAGGTTAGAGACTTTGCTGAATTTCTCATTATATTTGGCATTTTTTCACTTGATTGAGCAAATCTCTTGCCAACACTTGGAAGAGGTGAGGTATTTGAAGATAAACTCTAAATGTGTTCAGTCCAAACTGCTTGCTTAGTGTTATTTAAACCTAACGGGATATTCAATTTTACATGAAGTAATAAATTCTCTGTCAATGGAAATGTTAAAAAGAGATTGGTTGAAAAAAACTTCTGCATTTCCAGGAAAACGTACCCTGACCAATGGCTTACTTTGGAATGACAAGTAGAGTTTCTTGTCCGTGTGTGTGTTTGTTTCAAAGATCCTAGTACTTACTGCAGTTTTTGTGACTGGCTCTGATCATTGGTGCTCTTTAATAGCTCTCCCAGTGCTTCCAATGTGCAACCAAGACCGAGAACCATTCCTCTAGACAATTTCTCTAAGATTTTGTTTAGAGGTTGTATTGAGCTTTAGACCTCCTTTAAAAATACAAAAAAGGGTATGTATTTAGTTTTTCAACTAGAAAACTAAATCAGAATATAATAAATTATCTATAACTTAAGCAACCTAAAATGACTTTTAATAAAAGATTTAATTTTTATACAAGGGTCTAATATGTTCCAGGACTGGTATAAATACTTCATGTATATTAGCTCACTAAAGTCATAGAATGACTATATGAGGACAGTACTATCAAGATCTTCATCATCATTATCATCATTCTCATTACAATTAAACTGATAAAGAGATTAAAAAACATGCTTATCTGCTGACTAGTGGAAAAACGGAAACCAGGCAGCTTGGCTTCAGAGGACACATACTAAGCCAAACTACTTCACTGACTCTCACAGTTTTACAAATAGGAGCTGACACAGCTTGAACACCCAAATCGCTCTTCCAACAGAGTGGCCTCCTTTAGAACATTATAAGGCTCTCGGAACACACTTGATTTGTTTTGAATAAATGAATGCAGAGTTCCACCCTGTCTGAGAGAATGAGCTTTACTCCCCAACACCATCTTGGCTTTCCATTAGCAACATATTGAAGACAGATGGAAAATCATTCTTGTTGGGAAATGCTCAGAAAATGATGTGGTGCACCACCCCTGAGGTGATACAGTTTAATACCCAACCTCCTTCCTTCTGAAAGTGTCTTCTTATATCTAATCCAAATCCCTCATATTCGAATTGAGACTGTTTCGTTCTGCTATATTCTCTTCTGTCTTCAGAGAGGCTGGGAGGGGAATGGTTCAGCAAACCTTCAGCAAACAGGTGGAATAGAGGTAGAGCTTTGCGCTCCATCCAAGGCTGGTAGCTGAAAGCACTGCTCTGGGGGTGTCAACCCTGAATGGTCAGGGGCATCTCCCAGGGAGCTTTCATCTATGACCCAGACTTGGACCCGGACCTCACCCCAGTTTCATGTTGCGGTCATCTTTCCATGTCAAAATAGCTCTCTACTTCCTGTCAGTGGTTTAAATTGTTTGTAGAGCAGCCATGTTTAATACAGTTTGGTTTTCTCCGCAACAAATATTCACCAGTCTTAAATACGTTTCCATGGGTAGCTGCTCACTTAGCCTTCCAATATGGTCAGGTCACCCGGTGACGATTCTTGGCTGAGGATCACTGACAACTGTAACCCACTGTGGGCGTGAGGTTAGTCCAACCATTGCTAGTTCACAAAATACCAGACACACGTTTTCAATTCCTCAGCTTTTGTCATAAAGCAAAGCACTTGTCTCGGTCGTGGCTGTGGCTAAGGGTTCCTGAAACACCAGAACACATGACCGATTCTTTGCTGCCCCTGGTAACATTCTACCTGGAAAGCAGAGGCCTGTGATGCAACAGCTGCCCACTGACTCAAAGCTCTCATCCCGGAAGAAACCCCACCCCAGTTCCAGCTACGAACAAAGATGCTCTTGGAATAAAGAGTGTGAACCAAAAATACGTCTCCTCACTTTGATTTTTTTTTGGAGTTCCACTTCAGTCACATGAATGTTTTATGTTTCTCTCCAAAATGTCAGCTGCATCTAATCTTTCCTGTGCTATGCTACAATGAGGCAGAGAACAAATTCTCCCCCACTTTTTTGCAGTGTCCCCTTCAAATGCATATGTGTCTTTTCCTTGAATAAAAAAGCAGTTATCTTTGTCTTCGGAATTGCTCCAAGGCATTGACTGTAAACATATTTCCACATTGTATACACAAAAATCATCTAATGTGCTGTGAAGTTAACAGGTTGGCAGGCAGCTAGATACTTTATTGCTTTCTTATTTACTAAATAGCGAGACTTTTGAAAACTGGAGAGTATATATTATATAATTGTGCAAAACAACAATAAATCCACATATGATATAATAAAAGCTATTTTGAAAAGTTATAAAAAAAAAAGTCTTGACAGAACAATAGCATCAGAACAAGGGCTGGCTTGGTGTTTCAAACAATAGGTCTGCTGTCATTATTGATTTAAATCAAAATGATGCTGAGGAATAAAATTGCAAGAAACTGAAACACCCACACCTGTCCTTCTGAAAGCAAAGCAAGAACATGGAAGCAACCAAAATAAATGGCACAAGCATCAACCACAATAACAGTCACATCAGAAGAGTCTCAGGACCCAGGGGGCAGAGCAGCCCAGGGATCAGGAAGGAGAGAGCTGAGGCCCACACAGTTGGGCGCAGGGTTGGAATGAGAAGAGGGGAAAGGTGTCCACTTTTTACTTTTACCTCTGGTTTTTTCATAAGAGCTGCCAATTCTCTCCTCGGTGATTTATGACTCTCACTTCATGGGGGAAATTTAATCTTTGGTTTAGGAAAATGGCATGAAATTAAAGGATACTGAGGAATGCTCTGAGCAGCTCTGGGGAGGACTGGAAATGTGTTGGAGATTTCTGTGGACCGCACTTTTCTTTATTGGAAGGAGGCAACTTTTTATAAAACCTGCTTTTTGAGTTTCACGTTCCCTTTTGTATTCCTAAGCAAGGACCATGTTGCTAGGCTCTAGGAAGTTTGGGGTCTTTGTGAAACAAGCCTAAGGGGTAAATACTGCCTTCCAAGCTTCTGTGCGACAAGGAGCCCCTTTGGAGGCAAGAGTTACTTGTAAGGTTTACACTGGTCCTCTGAGCCAGCATCTCCCAGAGGGTTTCATATTTGTTCCATATTTTAAGAGTTTATTTATTGTTTTTAGAGAGAGGGGTAGGGAGAGAGGCAGAGGGGGAAGAGAGAGACATCAATGTATGGTTGGTTGCCTTTCACCTGCCTCCAGCTACAGACCTAGATGGAGACCTGGTTTGCAACCTGGTTATGTGCCCTGCCTGGGAATCGAACCAGCCACATTAGGGTGTTTCATTTTTATTAGCGGTGCAGGCACCAGGCTTGGCATACTCCTGGATATCTGGGCTGGCAGAATGCAGACTCAGAGTTCAGTAAACAGCATGTTTCTGCAGCCCCCACTGCCTTTCAGCATGCAGGCTACTGCATTGCCTGGCTTCTGGTGTCTCTTGTAAGAGCAGACCAGCAAATTGACTTCCCGTGCTAGAGTCTAAGGAATCCAAATTCAGAAATTTTTGATTTACTGTCTGGGCAAATCACAATTATTCTGGGCTCCTAAGTTCTTACTTTAAGCAATGGATGTGGATGGCTGTACATGAAATAAATCTAATTCTGGCATTGTATAATTAGTGATTTACTGTCTTTTTGCACCACACATACACACACACACACACACACTTACATGCTTCCGTAGTTTGAGAGATCATGATGCTGTGTGAAAAGCTATAGGTTTTTGTTTTTTTGTTTTTTGTTTTTTGTTTTTCATTCACAGGGACGTTGAGTTGACTCAAACAGAGGGAATTTCCTAAAAGTTCATATCTGCTGCTTCTATTTAATGTAGTACTGCCTCTGAGTTAGCTTTTCCTCTACCTGTAGCAAAAGTAAAGGCAGCGAGCTCCTGATGTGTTTTCAGCCACTAATTATGGATTACTTTTGCGTATCTGATATACACTTAGATAAGAGAAAGGTGATTAACTCTGAAGTCTCCCCGGTCTTCCACACACCCCCAATTTCATCCTGGATTTGATGTTTGCCTCTCAGCTTCTTTTCCATCCTCCCAAGGCTTCTTCTCTCTCTAAGTCTCTGCAAGATTTGAGTTTTTATAATGCAAAAGATGGGAACATAGTTGGAAGAGAATTCAAGATACTAGAGGAAAAGAAGGAGGACTTAGAACGTATCAATTGAATTAAATAACAAGGAAATTTAAAGAGAAAGGAGAGAAAAATTTTACGTGCTGGGGTAAAAAATCATTTTGTTCAAAGGAGCATCTTTGCAGTTGCAGAATGTACCAGAAGAGAATAGGAAGGAAGGAGAGGTTTACACAGTTGCCTTGGCCTAGGTATTCGTATTTTCTTCATGCTTTTTAAAAAACACAATAAAAAACTTGAGCTCTTTTTGTTGTTGTTCATCTTATCAACCCTCTGAGACTCAGCCACATAGTATAAAGTGGTTCACGGGGGTTGGTTTTTTTAAACTAGGTATCGAAAAGGTAGCTTAGAAGATTAAGATTTTGTTTAGCTTACAATTCATGTCAATGTTACTATGGAAAAAAAAAGTAAACACCCTCCTCCACCCTCAAAACAAAAATAACTAACATTCATTAACTCTCAATGTTCTCAATGCTTAGGGTGTGTATTAAATACTATCTTAACAGACAGGTCCCCTCTGATTCAGTTGCCCTTTTCCCAGATACGATGATAATTATGATGGCTTTAGGAAGCTACTCTGATGTTCATGCTTTTGGCATAAATGCATGGCTGTCATTATGCCAATAAACAACCTAAGGCAAACAATAATGAGATCAATTTTGAACTCAATCCAATATCACGCAGTGCTTCCTGAGCTATGAAGCTTTAATGTGTCATTTTAATTTCAATATAATGACTGAAAGTTATCCCCAAATTCCCAGAATGTCTGATTGGGCTGCGGATAGCATTACTGAGATAGAGGAAAGCAGTGTGATAAAGGAAGGGTCAAGGGTCTAGGTCTCCATTTGAAGCTATTGTCAAATCAGCTATCCAGGCAAGGTTGAGGGTCTTCTATTTCTATAACTAATTATTCGTGCATACATTCTGTGAATTCATTCCTCTGAGAAGAAAACGCTCTTTTATATTAAAATATTCATTAATAAACTGATCACTTACAAACTTAGAATGCAGTCAACTATCCCTGTCTCATAAAATTGCAGAGTAAAACTACATATTTTTCAAAAAGGCAGGATAACATGTATTTATTTGAACAAGAATGGTTTTGGAAAACTGCAGGCATCACAAACACAGGCACTGATGAATATGGATCTGAGAGAATTACTCCACTTGAAGGCTAGAGAAAATGGAAGGGGATTTTGACTTGATGGATTATTCAAAAGGGAATGATTTGAGCATCAAAAGATCCCTTGGGAAAGTGGCTGAGGCCACTGAATGTTTCTGCAAACTGATCTTATTATTGTTGTGTTAAAGTTGAACCTGATGGGATCAGCTTTGTTTCTTGCTATCATGTAATGTGTTTGAAAATACGTGCCTCGAAAAAAAAATCCACATTTCTCTTTGTTTTAAGATGTAATACAAAATGCAATTATACCCCACACCTCTTCAAATATAAAATAAAATTTTATTTTCATGCTCGTAAAGTTTAATATATTTTTCCAAAATATCTAAAATCCCTTTATGTATGTATATATGTATGTGTAGATGTATGTGTGGACGGATACATGTGTATATAAGTGAATATCTGGTCAAACCAATTATTCCATGCTATTTCCAGAATATACGCCACCTCTCATATCTGATAACTGCTTTCCCCAGTCACAGTAATAGACACGTGGTTATTCTGAGATGAATATCAGGGAATTGGTATCACTTCCTCCTCCTTTCCTTCACCTCACCACTGAGACTCAACCCAAATTGCTTCTCAAGGCGGGGTCTTGCAGAGTCTTGCCCCATCAACACCCATGAATTCTCCACCATGAAGCATTGCGCAGTGCTAGCCATTAGAGGGCGCTAGTGTTGCAGACTGTTTCTAAGCAGCTGGAGTCCTTATCATTTCGCAATTTTGGCCAGCAATTTCAGAAAGAACACAGGATGCTTTGATGGTGGCAGGTGATAACCATTGGTTGATGACCCTCTGGTATCTTGTATTATATAGAATAACTTAGCCTATTACTTGAAGGTAAACAAATAATAAACTGACTCATCTCTAAAATTTTCCTCCTTTGCTAATCAGTGATATTAATCCAAAATCACCCTATTGCTTTTATTTATAAGGGCCATCCTTGAAGGTTTCCTGACAAGGGTGGGTGAGTCATGGAGGCATCATCTGGTGGCATGTAAAGGAGGATGTAAGAAAGTGTCAAATTAAAACAATTAAATATTGATAACCAGAGAACTAAACTTATTCATTATTATAGGCATTATAATTATACAATTATACTACAATTATAGTAGAATGAGGCAATGTGTTGAAGAGTTTGTTAAAGAATACTATCTCAGATATTAACTCAAAGCTTCACCCCAGTGGGATTCAGATGGAACTAGGTCAGAGATTAGGAGGTGACTTTTTTCTTTTTTCTTCTTTTTGTCCTGATGCTCCTATCAACATGTTCCATTTAGTTAAGGTCAAGTAATGCAATTAGATGAATGTGACAGTAAGCACGTGGCATCCATTAGCAATAGTGGATCATTCCCTTTGCAGATTGTTCACAAAAACCTTTAGTACCTGATATATTTTATAATGGAGAACACACTAGTTTTAATATAGGTCTGAAAACAATGAATTGGGAAGAATGAATTCTCTTCTTTAAATTCCAATTTTAATGGATTTCAAAGATGAAAAGAAATGACAATTGGATTATCTTTTCCACAGTTCTGTTTCCTTAATGCAAATAACTGAATGTAATTTGAAAATGTCACTTGAAAAAAGTAACAGCCAAGCAGAATTAAGAGCAGATAAATCAATAGATAAGCCATTAGGCTCTCTATTTAAAATGTCATTGGGGAGTATTACGGTTCATGTATTTGTGAATCACTGTCCTCTGCATTGCCATTTTATTTTCCTGGTCCTGTTAGTGCTGCTGATTAGAAGAGGATGATGCTGAACATAAAACCAAGGTCATGTGCTTGATTCCTGTACACTAAGGATGTGAAGACTGGTAAGGCCTTGTTTCATTGCTACAGCCTTCTTGCAGAGTGGCTTCTCTCTATGTGTTCTTTATCTCAACAAGTTCAAAGTTGATTCCATTTTTAGTTCCACCTTTTTCTTGTTCTTGGTTTTCTTTCCCAAACCCTATTTAACTATTGGGGGCTTATTCTTTATTCCAGCTCCAGGCAACACACCACATCATTTTGCATAAAGGCTTCTCTGATCTCCAAAGCCTAAGCAAGAATTTACCTTCTCTGAACTCTCATAACATTCTGCATGAGAATTTATACAATTGATGAAAATTGTTTTATTTCACTTGTGATCACATCTCTTATCTTCTAATACAGGATAAGTTCTTTGAGGGCAGGCATAGTTTCTTCTCTTGTACTCCCCACATTACTAACATGTTGCTTTGTGAGAATGAGAGGCTCCAAAAGGATTTATTAACAGGATTAGTGGATTAACTAAGTTAATAGATTAATTGATAATGGTCTGTTAAGGAATAGAGTGAGCTTGGCCAAGTATAGCTACTGAAAAACCAATTAAATAACACACTCAAGTAGCAATAAATCTGTGTATGAAAGAAAATACGCTTCTTTTTTCTTAAATTATGATTATACTCTGTACTCTGTCCTGGGAAGTAATGAATCACATGCTGAACACAGCAAACAAAGAAAGGAATAAATATGAAATTTCACTTTTCATTCTTGTGCTTTGATTTATCCTTGGTACATGCAGCATGCAGAGGTGAGTGACAGGAGGGCTATTTTATGTTTCAGACTCTTTGAAGAGGAATAGAGGGAATTCTTTAAGGGGGCAGGGACGACAGTTTCTTAGGCAGAAGAATCTAGGACACTAAAGGGACACAAGAGGGAGCCCTTTCCAACCCAGTCAGAAAAAAGAAAGACGCCCTTGGTTTTAGAGTTTCAATGTTTCCTGAACTTTAAAAAGGTATCTAACACCTGTCTTCACTTTTTTTTTTTTTTTTTTTTTTTTAAGATTTTATTCATTATCTTCAGAGAGAAGGGCAGGAAGGGAGGAAGAAAGGGAGAGAAGCATCAATGTATGGTTGCTTTTCACCTGCCTCCAGCTAAGGACCTGGCCGGAGACCTGGCTTGCAACCTGGTTACGTGCCCTGACTGGGGAATCGAACCAGTCACCTTGGGGTTCGTAGGCTGGTGCCTATCCACTGAGCCACACCAGCCAGGGCTCTGGCTTCACTGTTTTTCCTTGATAAAACTCAAAGACTTACAAAGTTGAAAAATTTTAATTGAGTTATCAAAAAGTATGTTGAGATTGTATCTAAAAATATCCTGTTAAAGTTTTAGTCTCTCATTTTTATGTTAAACACAACTGAATTAATTTTATAGAGCAGTAAGTATTTACCTTGACTTATATGTATATGTATAAGCTGTGCATGTTTTATGATTTTTAGCAGAATGTGTTTTGCTGTAGGCCTTATGATTTAAGGGAGAATATGCTGACCAAGGATTCAGGAAATCTGAATTTCACCCCATTTCACCCATTGTATTGGGTTGCCAAAAAAAATCTGCATGGTTTTGTGTTTCCATAAAATAGAAGATATATTTTTCATTTTCATCAATAACTTTATTGGTTTGGATATTTTGCATGTGTCAGCTATCTCCCATGTGTTTTTCTCAATTAATGTCTTGATTTGATTGCTATTCATTTCAACTGGCCTACCCAACATTGTCCAGTGAGAAATCTCTAGCATGAAACTTCACAAACCACTTTTGACACACTTGATCAGTCACAACACATTCTCTGTACATTGCACAAGTTATTTTTGTGTTTCAGTGTGTTTTTTACCTTTCTGGAAATAATAAAGCATAATATTGCCTTAAATATAATTTATTTTTCTTCCATCTTCAATATTAAAGTGCCTACACAAAAATTCACTAATTATGATAATTTTTAATGCATGCTTATATGACAGCTGTCACAATAAAATCTAACAAACTGTTTCGAATGAAGTTAAAGATAATAACTAAGAGCTACTACAGTTCATCTTCCAGGAAAAAACCAAACTGTTTGGCCAACCCAGTATGACTATAGATAGAATAATCAATAACTTTCTCCTTTCACTTTATTAGTCTAGAAATCAGAGGTTTGGATCAGATGGTTTCTAAGGTCTTTTCCAGGTTAGTTTACTGAGTCTATGAACAATGATGGTTTTATTAAGTCTTTGATAAATATTTGGGATGTGGATATCAAATGCATATACACCATAGCTAGCTCCTTTCAGGTCTCTTCAAAACAATCAGTATAAATTAACTATATTGAAGATAATGTTTTCGAAACCAGGAGGATATACTTAAGCTTTGAGGTTAAAATATTTTTGTGCATTTTCTTTGCACTGTATTACTCACGTGGCCTTGAAATGAGTCAGTTTTGGTAACTAGTTAGTTCTATAAATAGATGAAGACATTACTTGATCTTTTTGATTAGTGTGTTGGTTTAACTGAACCAGGAAATAGTTGTATTCATTGGAAGCAGGGGCTGAAGGTTGTGATGGCTAGTTTCTGTGGTTTTTCTCTTAAACTGTATTTTTTAAGTGTCTGTATTTAAAGAAGTAAATAAAACTTCACCAGATTAAAGATGTTGTTTGAAGGTCATACATAATAACTATCTTAATTACGGGGTCGACAGCATTATCACTATAATGTTGAGCTAAATTACTTCTGTCCTGTCCTTAGCCCATGAATGTTGTGATCATGCTAGTTCTTGGTACTCATTCTCCACCTCATTTTGTGTGGAGCTTTCTTCATTCTCTTACCACCTTCCTCAACTTGCTCTCTTTCTCTCTGGGGTTCTGGGAATCTTGCATTTCTCTAGCAAGCCATAGAAATATTTGATAAGTATGGCTTGCTCAAACCTCTGGAGGAAATTGGCGATTGTGGAAAAAACAGGAGATGATGAGAGCTCAAGAAGGTCTTTACTAGGGGAAATCAAAAAAACAATGGCTCAGTGGTTTGGGGCAGAGGAAGATAGATGTGGAAAATAACGTAAAATAGCTCATCATAATGTGAACGAAATCCAGGACAGATAGATACTCTAAAGTTTATGAATGAGCTTCCTTTCTCAACACATAATTCATTTTCTCAACGAACATTGAGCATCTTCTGTGTGTCAGGCGATGTACCAGGCACTTGGTATAGAGGTTAAATTAGAGATGTTCTGTGGTTTCAAGACTATTGGATCCTAAACAGGAACATGAATGCAAATAAAAATGGGAAAGAAGAAGCAATTACCAAGAGTGGTGGCACAAGGGAGGAGTAAATACTGGGCTTTTCTAGACATAGAAGCTTCACAGAGGAGGAAATCAGTGGTGTTAAGTGTCGGGCGATGACTAGTTTTCCAGGCATATTTAAGGGAAAATGGCAGTGCAAGCAGAAGGAAAAGTTTTGCATCTGCACAGAGGTAACAATGACACAGTGTGTTCAGGGAATTGGGAGTTGGCTGGTGTGGTTGGAGAGCAAGGTCAAGGGAAGGGGTGGAGGGAGAGGAAGCTGCCAAATCAAGTATGAGGCAACCCTAAGAAGCCTTGTGAACTGTATGAAGAATGCAAGCTAGTTTATGTTAAAGGCAATGCATTTTATGTGGGGAAAAGGGTCATAAAAATGAATGTTTTAGAAAGATCACTGCAGAAGTTCTGAAAGATGCATTTGTGTGGTATAAGAATGGAAGTTCTAGGTGAGATCTGAGGATTGATTGAGAATAAGGTTTGTGTAAGAGCAAGTTTACCCTGCCTAGCTTTTCTGGGTGTAGTTTCCATACATGTACACCACTCTTCACAGTGGTCTATTTAGGTTTAAGAGTGATTTTTTTTTAGTTTTGAAGGCATTTCTCTTACTTGATTTTATCCTTTTCTGTGACAACTATGGCAAAAGGGCATCACCATTTTATATGCGAGAAAACTCGGTAGTGAAGTCCATAGTGAAGTTCAAATTAGAACTTGGACTCCTAGGTCTTCATCTTTTTTTCCTTCCCTTCTTCCATTCATCTTTTTTCTTTCTCTGTGTCTTTCTTTTTCTCCCTTCCTTCCCCTATACATCCCCCACTCTCTCTTTCTTTCTTCAATTACAGGAAGCCTCCCTCCTAAGTTGTTAAAGAAAGATATTATATAAAGATAGGGATTGCCCAAAATGTAGTCCATATGTTTGCTGAAAGACCAAACAATTAATGGGGTACACTTTACTGAGTGAAAAGTTCAGTTGGCAAACACACATCATGTACACATATGTATGAAAATATGTATGTGCGTATAGGGGTATATGTATGTATATGTGTGTGTATCAAGTTGTACATAGGTTGTACACTTTCTGATACAGATGAATTTCATTTGTTGGTTATATGGGAAAAAGCTGTAAAATAAGTTCTGAGGCATCTGGTCCCTTGGAGATAGAGTTTTTCTTAGGTGCCTTTCAAATGAGAATCACTGAACAAGAGCTGGCGTGCCAACCATGTGTTTCTCTGCTGCTGGCTTACAAACAATCCAACTAGCAATCTTATTACCCTGAGAGGATAAATTTCTTTAAAGGCCAGATTTCTCCATGAGGATTCTTTCTAGCATTTTTTTTTTCCATACAAAATCTGCTCAACAAGAAACGCCTTTGCTCATGTTAGCGTCTGACTCCAGTTATGAGTATTTACCTTATTAATTGCTACAAAGAGGCAAATTGTGTAATCAGGTCTAATTTTCAGAGCTAAAAATAACCTAATCTCTGTTACCAGGTCTTTAGGCACAAAACCAGGAGATTTTCTTCATGTTGGCACTCATTTGGCAAGTTCACTTTTTACTTATTTGCAGCCATACCCCTTGAAGGACAATTAGTCATAATGGTCTGGCATTGAGTGTTAGCAAAAGCCTGTAACCACACATGTCAAGGAATGAAATTCTCTGGAAAAACAAATAAGTGTCTTAGGAGTTTCCCAGATGTCTGAATAGTGACGCTTAATAACTGGCACAGGTGTCGTGGCCCTTTCTGTTTGACTAGGCTGTTGAGCCTTAGATAATGTATATTGTTATTATTTCAGGAGTGGTGCAGAGAGAAGCAAGGGTTCTTCTGGAGGCATGATGAATGGATAGATCCTCTCATCCTCACTTCTTTATAATTGCAGTGAGCTCAAAAATAGTTTATTTATCTGATTAAGATAGGCGGCTTAGAAACAATGCTGTGCTGACTTTCACATTGTGGAAGGCGTGGCTTCTCTAAAGATAAAAATCAGTGGAGGAGGCACACCTGTGAAGCACAGGCTAAAGATTAAGGGTTGGGTTGACCTTCCTGGGCTCCTGTTCTCCTGTGTCGGCCCCTGGCACCCCAAGCTGTTATGGCCCACTTTACAGGAATCAGAATTGTTGGAGCTGTTGACTTGGGCTCAATTATAGAGCACTCACCTGAGAAATTCTAGTGAGCAGGACTGTAAATCTTATCGACAAATATTGAATTATCTCAAATTATTTACTGAGGGAATAGAGAGTCCTGAGTTCTGCAACCAAATGTATAAAGATTTATCATGAAAGGGGAATTTTAAGAGCAGGAGAAACAAAGCGTTTAGTTTTTTGATGTTAGAAACACCTCTAAACAGTGGGGTTGTTAAAAGCTAAACCTAATTTAGAAAGTAGGGGCAAGGTTGCCTCTCTGAGCCCAGCACTTGTGCACAAAGCAGCAAGATCACCTTCAACAGTTACTGCCCAAATGCTCTCTTGCTGTCAGTCAAAAAAGAAATACAAACACATGAATACATTTTCCCTCATAAGCAGAAGCAAAATGAAATTAGTCACAGAGCGCAGAAGCATTTACTTGCTCTCTGCACTTCCTGCGTTAAGGGAGCATAGAAATGATCCCAAAGACAACTTCTCCACTGTCCCTATTTTATAATTTTTCAATGCAATAGACAAGTCTCACATCCCTGTATTTCCTTCCACCTGTTTCTTTAAAGGTGCAGAATCCTGAAGAACGTGTCATTGGATTTTGCAGAAGACTGATGATTATAGGACCTGAGGTACTCCACATATGCTCCAATACCAATTTTATTTCTATAATACCTTGAATGAAAAAGTAAGACCATATAAAGTATTCATCAACATAAAATTTACCTCAGATACTTCTTAGGTGTTTAGATGTGATTGATTACTATATCAAAAGTCTTAGTTTCAAATAAGGGAGCTTCCTTTTAGACAATATAAGCAGTTGTTATGAATGAGTCTTATATGAGTAAACTAGAACTGATGTTGTAATTGACAGATGAAGGTGGAGTTGTTGTTTCTGAATCTCCAGCAGGACTTCATTGTTGCCCATGGTCACCTCTAGGTATTCTAGAATCTTTGAGGAGAAGAGATGGATTGGAGGATGTACTGAGATGGAGGGTATATATAGTTAGGGAATGTCTCACATGTTATTCAGGTAGCAATGTCTCCATTGCATCTACCTCCTAACATTAGAAACTATCCATTTAAAGCATTGGTTCTCAACTGAGAGTGATTTTGTCTTCCATGGGACATTTGACAATGTCTGGAAGCATTTTGGGTTGTCAAAACCACCACTGAAAAGGTGGTTATGAGGGAACTACTGGCATTTAGTGGATAAAGATTGGGGACAGTACTGAACATGTGCTCAGGGTGGCCATCCACAACAAAGACTTACCTGGCCATGTTGTTCATAATGCTGGGGTTGAGAAATCCGATTTAAGGTAACTTTAGATTAAAGGTTGGTACACTATAGCTTATAGGACTAAATCTTGCCCTGTGCCTATTTTTGCAAATATAGTTTTTTTTAGGACATAGCCATGTTCATTTACTTATATATTGTTTATAGCTGCTTTCAATGCTACAAGGATACAGTTGAGTAGTTGTGACAGAGATAATGTGACCACAAGCCTAAAAAAATATACCTTTTGGTCATTTTCAAAAGACCAAAAAGCATTTTATAATGCAAATAGACAATTTAATTTTTCAGATAAATTTAGGTAATAATTGTGTAATAACAAATATAATAATATTCAATGAGGGTCCATATGCAGAGAAAGATCTAGGTTCTGTAGGATCTGAATTCTCTTCAATTTTAGATGACCTTTTCAAAAAATATGATTATAAAATTAGCTTAAAAATTACATATTTACTACAATGAAAATGAGAAAAATCTCCATAAGTTATTGGAAGCTTACAAATTCAAGACCCTTCCTTCCAACATCTATTTAGTCAGTTTTCCAGAAATGTTTGCATAAAAGAATTTCCTGATGGCATCTAACTTACTCTCCTTCAGAATATTCTACATTTCAGCAATTCCTGGCACTCACAAGGGCTGGTACAACTCAGGGGCTCTGAGCCCCTTATTAGCTTCTCTGTATCTTCAACTCTGCACAATGTGTCTAGCATGATCTTTTATTTTATTGTTATTTTTCAATGATCAATGAGCATCAGAAGAACTGGGTTTTAATTCTGGTTTTGCCACTGTGTGACCGTGGTCAAATGAGTTTATATTTCTGTGTCTCATTTTCTTAAATAGTTAGAATGTAGGCTGTTCCTTTAAATGCCTAATTTCTATAAGTTATTGCTCAATTTTCTTTGATTTAAAAAACTTGGATGCTATTGGATTAGTGTTAGAAAGTTTTTATTTTCTATTATATTGCCATTTTCCCCCAGTTAAAAGAAAATTGGTGTCTTAAGACCAATATTCTTATTCCATTCCAGTTTTTTTCTAGTTCTAGATATTTAAATAGTTCTGAATTATCTATGAATTATTACTATTTCTCTGGGTTCCTCCCTTACAATGAGTCATCTAAGCCTACTCTATCCGAATACGTGTTTTCCAGTTTTTCAGTTGTTTTTCAGGTTTAAAATGTGCTTGAAGTGCTCCATGTAACAGGCACAAATAATTCAGCTGCAAGGCACTTAAGCAAATTTTTCCCAGAAGGTTTTTTCAACATTAAAGTGGTTACAAATCTTACTATTTTTCCAAATTATCAGCATATTAACTCTATTGTTCATGTTTCAAACATGAATAATTCTCTCAACTGAACTTCTTCACCCAAAATACCATTAAATCAAAGTCTAATTTTAGCCTGCATATTCATGTCAAGAACTAAAGAATTGCCACTTTGAGCTAGTCCAAGAATTCATCCTGCCCAAATACAT
Source organism: Noctilio leporinus (assembly GCA_004026585.1). Taxonomy (NCBI): domain Eukaryota; kingdom Metazoa; phylum Chordata; class Mammalia; order Chiroptera; family Noctilionidae; genus Noctilio; species Noctilio leporinus. The sequence continues at coordinate 59,261 of PVIW01005806.1, read as the reverse complement.
CCCTGACATGACACCAAGGAATTCAAGGTGGAAATGTATAGTGCATTAATGGGGGTTGGGAAGATGGGGGAAGGTAGGGAAGGTGACAAGAGCCATCATTACATAAGTGCCTTATGTGACAAGGCACATAAGTTCATGATATTTCCAGATTTTAGACTTTCTACACAGGAAGACTTTACCTACTCATGTCCCATCACCCATCCTTACACAGCCCTTATCACGTCATTATAAGTCACACCTATTTATAATACCTGTTATAGATAGGTGTGACTGAAGAGTCCCTTAGGGATAATTTTCTAAGTGAGTAAAATAAAGTGAAGATAATTTTTATAACAGCTAATTATAAGTGGAATCAAGCCTTGGGAACAAGGTTGGAAAATCCTAGTTGAAAACCCTTTTCCTTAAGTAATTAATTTACTTTTTAATCAAAATAATACAAGTATATAAATTAAAAAATAAAAGGTTTTTAACACAAACAGCTTCCCCTGATCCTCCCTACCCTCTCCAGTCATGTTTCTGAGGAGCAAACACTTCAGCATAACTTTCATCTTTTTTTTTTGTATTTTCCTCCATAATTCTAAATGAAATGCTTATGTAATAATTTTCTGATTTCCATTTATGGATATAATCTGTTGCTTGCTGGCAATGCTAACTGGCTCACAGAGCAATATAAGGTAGAAGTTAAAAGCAAGAACAATGGAGAGAGAGGACCTGGCCTTAAACCTTGAAACCACCACTTCTCAGCTCTGTAACCTTGAACAAGTTACTTTATCTCTGTACTTCAAGATCCTGTATGTACTAGGCTTGTATGTAATCCTACTTTCAAGGACTGTACTTTCTTGATGGGTGGTTGTGAGAGTTAAATGGATGAGGACATGTAAAACATATATAATAGTCACCACACACAGTAAGTGCTCAATAAACTGAAGCTATTTTTAGATAAGTATTTAGCAGTATGTAACATTCTCTATTCTCCCTTTATCACAGAACCACATTTCTGGTAAATCTCTAGTGAAGAAATGCATAATCATGATCCAGAACCACTTATGAACACTGAGCTATGTAGCTCTTCTAATTTCCCTTATGACCAAATTTTTGTTTCTTTCTGGAAACCACTTTTTTTTTTCTCAGAAATTAATAGTACTTTTATTTTTTGTTTTCTTTCTTTCTTTTTTTTTTTTTTTTTGGTTGAAGAAATTATTTTTATTTTTTATTTTTTAAAGATTTTTTTATTTCATTATTTCTAGAAAGAGGGGAAGGGAGGGAGGCAGAGAAGGAGAGAAACATCAATGTACGGTTGCTTTTCACCTGCCTCCAGTCACAGATCTGACTGGAGACCTGGTTTGCAACCTTGTTATGTGCCCTGGCTGGGTAATCGAACCTGTGACCTTTGGGTTCGCAGACCAGCACCTTTATTTTTTATTTTATTTCTTTTCACTCTATTGCTAATTTGAAAAAATGCCTACAGAAAACTGTTTCCAAGGGTCTATTTCCTAACCAATGACTGTTTACATTAATAAAAACAAACATATCGAAGTTTCACAAGGTGTTTTGTCTGAATGGGTTACACTTCAGTCTTGCATTGTATGACCATGCAGAATTTCTTGTTTTGTGAATCCCATGTCTTCCTTTTTCTTGTATGTTTTCTCATTGTAGAAGCATACTTTCCAGTGCTTTCCATAGAGAGTGTCAAGGAGTATCCATTTTTGAGAACTTTCCTGTATGGAACTACCTTTCTTCTATTATCAGACTTGATTAACAACTTGGGCTATGTGTAAAGTTCTAGGTTGAATATTATTATCTTGGGAATGTTTAGGGTGATATAGGTTTTGAGGAGTTCACTACTCTTTTGACTAATGGTATTTATTTATAAACTCTCGATTCTTTTAAAATCCTGCAACATTTCTATCCCCAGTGACTTTTCATAATAATTGATGACTTTTTGTTATTTTTTGTTATGCTTCATACTTGGGAGTTATTTAAATTTGGAAACTCATGTCCTCTAGCTTAAGCGAATGTTCTTAAATTATTTCTTTCATAAATATTTCTATTATCCTCTTTATAGAACCCCTATTAGTTAAGGAATGGGCATTGTGAATTAATTTTCTAATTATTTAATCTGTCCTGTTCTACTTTCAACTGCATTTTTTATTCTGTTTTCAGAGAAATCTCCTCACCTTTATGTTTTAAATTTTTCATAAGTTTAGCTCAGTTTGACAATCAGGTGTTTCAAGGACTCTTACCTATCCTCTGATAGTAAGCTTTTTACTTAACATCCTGTTTTTATTTCATGGCCTTAGGAATCGATGATGAGGGATTTATTGAGGTTTTAATCAAGCTTATACATACATTATTTTTTATACCATGGTAATCACTGTCCTGTACTTAATTTTCAGCCATACTTTAGGGGTAATAAGGTTGTAAGACATGAAGTTTCAAAAACAAAATCCATACAAAATTAATTTATGGATGACAGGAGAATTGAGATATGTTAGCTAAGGCTCTTTCCCAGTACCAAGAATCTTAGAAATGTTATCTTTAAGTTTGATAAGAAAGGAATTTCTGAGCAAATGTGCTGTGTGGCATGAACTAATAATAGTTTTGTTTTCCCATTAAAATGTTAAAATAGGTCATAATTATGATGTCTGTTCTTGTTCTAGTCATATTGACATTCTTTTCTGCTGTATCCTCAAGCTTGAAAGCATCAGATTGGTGGAACTTAATCTAAATAGCCTTTAGAATGACCTTGGAAACTGGTTATGTGTGTGTGTGTGTGTGTGTGTGTGTGTGTGTGCCAAATCCCAAACTTTCTGGATCAAATTCTTTAGCCATTGGTCCTAGCATCTTGTTCAAGCACATGCTTGTAATTCTACTCACATGTACTTGAAAATCCTTGAAGCAAATGCTCAGACTGGTCTCTATCCAATGTTTCCATCAGATATGAGAGTTTGTCTCAAAGCCAGGTTCCCAGGAGTACCCGTTGTCTTTCCTTAGATCAATGACTCCACTTGACTCTGAGCTACCAGTCAGAATGACTGAATTATCAAACACAGATGGAATTTCTGTCCAGATGTATAATCTTGGCTGTTATGTAACCTCTGTGAACCTGAATTAATTCATCTGTAAGAAGGAAATAGTAACCTCCAATATGGTAGAAAAAATGTTTAATACATAGTAGAGTGTCAAAAATTTTTTTTTCTAGTTTCCACCCTGTTTTGATGACATTTTGGGTGAGTGCTTCCTGCTGAGGTAGGAGACTATACACGTGCTGGTAATCCATCTCCAGCTACTGGCTATGATGACTTGCCCTTGGTAGATGTCTTATACATAGTCCCATCCAAAGGGTGTGGGTCTTCCTTAGATTCACTTCCAAAAAGTGACACTTCCTGACCTAAGAGCCTTATCCCTTTCCTGACTTCAATTTCCTGACCTCATGCATCTTCAGAGGTAGTCATGGTAGAGGGAAATAGCACTAGAATTTGGAGATTATCATAACTTTTTCATCTACTAAATGCATCACCATGGAAGTTTCAGAGAGGCATTCCTGGGCCTTCTAATAGAAAATAACTTCCTTCTGGTTTATTTTTCTTCCCATACATTTTCTTCATGCCACTTGTCATTTGTATAAAGTGATTGTTATATACATTTTAGAAATATATGATTTGACACAGTAGATAAGGCGCCAGCCTGCTAACCCAAAGGTCACTGGTTCGAGTCCCCAGCCAGGGCACATAACCGGGTTGCAAACCAGGTCTCCAGCCAGACCTGTGGCTGGAGGTAGGTGAAAGGCAACCATATATTGATGTTTCTCTCCCTCTCTCCCTTCCTTTCTCTCTGGAAATAATAAATTTTTAAGATCTTAAAAAATATATACATATCTTTAAAAAAAAATATATATATATATATGATTTGATAATTGGCTTAATGTCTCCCTATTCTTCTGAACTCTGGGCTCCATGTCTGATTTGCTCATCACCACATGCTCAGCAGTTTGTGTAGTGCTGATCACTTAATAAAATCTGGAAATATGTGAGTTGAATGAATAAATAACTAAATAAATAAATGACACAGAGATAAAATCATGTTCTCTTTTTTCTTCAAATAATAATTCTGCAGATCCAATGAAATAACACATATTCAATGCTTTGTAAGCTATAGTAATGTAAGTGTAAAATTTCTTAATTTTGTTAACCTAACCCTATCCACAATTGCATTGACAGAAAGCATTTGGTCTACATCAGTACCACTCAGAGGTACTGGTCCAAAGCTGGAAGCAGCAACATCTGGCAATTTGTTAAAAATGCAAATTCATAGATCCAACCTAAGACTTACTAAGTCAGAACCCCTGAAGGTGGCACCCAGGAATCTGTTTTAAGGAGCCCTGTAAGAGGTGTTTCAGACTCATGTTAAAGTTAAAGAATTACCACCTTACAGAGCACCCTTAACAGAATTGCACCTTTTTAGAATTGTATGAGTAAACCATGATTTATCTTTAAAATGATGCTTTTACTTAACTAAACAATTCTTTGAATCTTAGCTTCTTCTAATCACTTCAGTCTCAGAAAGGCCAAATCATCAGAAAAACCTTCCTAGGACAATCACTCTTAACATTAGTCCCTTGTTTATTAACTCCATAGGTCGTAATTTATATATACTTCATAGTTTACATGCTTTTTTTGTCTGTCTCCCCCAAAAGATAAGTATTCCATCAGAAGAGGGGAAGCTTATCTTAACCAACAAATGTGTTAATCCCTAGTTTCTAACATGGTGTTTGGTACATAATAGAGTTCAATAAATATTTGCTAATTGGACAAATGTCCTGAATAATGTATTTATTGGCAAGTACAGGTTTCATGCCAAGGGCCATGTATGGCTCACATTAAAACTCATACTTGTTTCCAGGTAACTGATAACCAGTATATGGTTCTCAATATTTTTTAAATTTTAACTTTCCTTTTTTCTTTTTTTTTTTAAAGATTTTATTTATTATTTCCAGAGAAAGAGGAAGGAAGAGAGGCAGAGAGGGAGAGAAACATCAGTATATGGTTGCCTTTCACCTGCCTCCAGCTACAGACCTGGCTGGAGACCTGGCTTGCAACCTGGTTATGTGCCCTGGTTGGGGAATCGAACCAGCAACCTTTGGGTTCGCAGGCCGACACCTTATCCACTGTGCTACCAGCCAGGGCCCACTTTCCTTTTTTCTTTATGAAAGAAGTTGAAATTTCATCCAGTGGTAAGCACTGAATTGCAGCCATGCCCTGTTGCCAACATTATTCATTCATTTTTGCAATAACTTAAAGGTCTCCTTTTAAATATTTTATTTTTTAGACGTGGGAAAGGGAGGGAGAAAGAGAGGGAGAGAAACATTGATCAGTTGCTTCTTGAAATGCACCAGTTGGAGACCTGGCCTGAAACCCAGGCATGTGCCCTGATCAGGAATCTAACCAGCAACCCTTCAGTTTGCAGGCTCGTGCTCAATCCATTAGCCACACTAGCCAGGTGTGGCTAAAATATTAAAATTTATATCTACACTAGGGCACATAACCAGGTTGCAAGCCAGCTCTCCAGCCAGGTCCATAGCTAGAGGCAGATGAAAGGCAATTATACATTGATGTTTCTTTCCCTCTCTGCCTTCCTCCCTTCCTCTCTCTCTGAAAATAATAACTAAAATCTTTAAAATTTTTATATCTAGAGATTTAAAATAACATACTATTTATATTAAAATATACCATTTTATATGCTCAAATATACTACTTTAATAGTATAGTATTTCATTTCCAAACATTTTACCTCTTTCTAAATTCATTAGACTAACAAGATTTTCTTTTGCAGAAATGTTTTAAAACATCCCAGCAATTCTTTTGTAAAAAATTATGGAGTTATTCAGAGATAATAAGTTGCATCCCCAAACTCTTGGAATACTATGCATTGCCCTTCTTTAATTCAATAAGAATTGACTGAGTGTCCACTGTGTGCCATACCAGGCAAAATAATGGTGAACAAAAGAAACACACAGGAACTGACTTCCTGATATGTATGGACATGTGAAGTGTCAGGCATTAAACATGGAATTGTACTACAATTACATGTGTGATAAACATCATGAGAAAAAGGGTGTACAACAAGGGGACTTCATTAACTAGGGCCATTGAGAGAGACATCTCTGAAAAAATGAATGAGACATGAATAATAAGCAGGCATTATATACTTCTAGTTAACAAAGAAGAGTTTGATTTTGTATGTTTGAAGGTTTGTATCCTGATTGATGGACTTCAAAGTTATAATATGAACTCTTCAGATTAATATTAAAGTCCAGAGCTTGGAGGAAAGATCTGGCTGGAAAGAAGAGGTTGTTTCAGTCATATCCTCACCCATACTTGGGGAAACATCTCTATGTACTAAAAGTTCAGCCAAACCAATGAGCAGGAACTTGGCATTGGCAACAACCTACCAAAAAGCAGTATTCCCAGATGATCTGAGCTCAGTGGTTCACTGGCTGCACACATGGCCTTCCTCGGAATATTCTCTCAAAGCTGCAGCTCAGATTTGGCAACTGGCCTGGGGGATGATAGCACAGCATGAGCCCATATAAGCCCACTTTCTCCTCCTTCTCTATGTGCCCATATTGACTGATAAATCCATCTACTTTGGAGATTCATTTCATCAACACAAATCTGTTGTCTCCTAAAATAAAAAACTGAAGCTTCTTAGTAGCCATTTGGTAACATAGTAATTCATCACATTGAGTACAAATAAAATAATAATAATTGCAACATGGGTATTTTTACTTGCATGACAATGGTTAGTCTTGTTAAAGACTTAAAGCCATGAACTCTTAAGTACTATCAATCTCACTGTAATTAAAAGGCAAATAAACCATCACTAGAACACACCTTTTTGATTATATAAGCGAGAGAACTGAGTAGTTAACCCTCCCTTAAAATTCCATAACTGCAAGAATTATAACCCAGATTACCTAGCCCTCTGGATATATAGGCTATATAGAATACTATACAGTATTCAATAAGAGCCTTCACTCTGGGGCAAAACAAACCTAGGGTCACAGCCTTGTGAAAACACTCCCTACTTCATGTCTAGAGTACATCATTACACAAAATGTCATTTGTTTGGTTGCTGGGATGGAAATTTGGAAAAGGAGAGAAACAGCTTTTCTTCTGCTAAGTATTGTCTTATCTGGATGTAGTTTCTGAAATGTAACAACCATCGTGTGATCATGAAAGGATGAGACTAAAATAGGCTTACATGTCAAGGATACAGAACAGAAATATGAAACAAAATCCAGATTCTTGGCATATCTTGAGCCATTTGGTAGAGGGGATTGTACTGTCTCTTCCCATGTGATTCATTTAGCATACCATTCAAAATGATAGACTTTAAAGTTTAATTCTATGCTTTATTAAATTAAGATCATAATAGGTATATCTCTGAGGTGTTACAGGATGTTAATGACATAATGTTTACAAGTTATTTAGCATGATGTCTGGTGCAGAGTTCCATACAGATAACTAGTGTCACCTTAGACCAATGTTTCTTTATTAAATTACCCCACCTTTCTGACAATTTAAAAGTGTAAATAGATGTTCAATTGGAAATTACATTTGAGGCACCAATATATAACAAACAAAAATAAAGACTTTCTAAGATTTTAGTTAGTTTTTTTGGTTGGAGTTTGTTTTGTATTTCGTTTTGTTTTGGTTTTTTGTTTGTTTGTTTTTGTTTTTAGCAGATCCGTAACTCTTGAATCAGTTTCCTCAGGAAGGAATGATTGGAAGCATTTTCTTGTTGAGAGCTGTGATGTGAGTTCAAACACATAAACACTCCAGGTGGGAGAAACCATCTTCTACCTCCCCAAGTCTAGAGAACAACTTCAAGAAAACTAGTGAGAACACTAAATATACGTGGCCTGCAGTATATAGCAGGGTTGGGAGAGAGAGAATTGACTAACCTGAGAAATACAACAAGTGAAATAAGAACTGGTTACCTCCTGCGGATAGTTTAGCTGGAGAGAAACTAAAACAGATTTTACCTTCTTTGGGGCAACAGACAGTGAATATCTCCAGTGAACCCGATGTGAACCATTGATAAAAAAGAGTATCCAGAACTTTCCAACAGAGCCACGAGGAGAGGTCATCTGGCTACAGCAGAGAGAAGCTAAGGTGTTACTGTATTCTTAGAGGCTAAAAAAGGAGAAAATGACAAACCAGAAAATGTTAATTATTCATATTCAAGAGAAGTGTAGTTACCCAGTGATGCTGGAGAGACGGCCTTGCAAGAGTACAGAAGCAACCTTGAGAGAAAGAGGTGTGTAAACCCCTGCCGGCCCCAGAGAGCACAGGGCCATCCCTTTATGGCAGTGAGAACTTGCCAGCTTTCCCTGTGCCTCCCTCCCCAACCCCTGCATAGTTCAGGCCTATTGCAGACCTTAGGTGGGAGAAAAGACTACTTTAAATGAAGATGGTACTTTTCACTATTTTACAACCTTGACATTCTGTTTACTGAGTTGAGATTGTTTTGTGATACATAGATCCTAGGACTTCTGGTTTTTTGAGCCCTATCCGAGTTTTTATCTAGGTGCATGGGAAACTACTGCAATGAACAGGCTTAAAGGAAAAATAAAAATCAAAACTAAGTTGCTTATATGTTTATAGCTTGTGAATTTAGCTCTTTCCACACACCAATTACACAGCTTCCTATTATGTGCTCATTATGTGCTCTGCACTCAGATAAGTGTTTCAGAGATGAATAAAATTAGACAAAATCACCATTTCACTAAATTGCATATTGCTGGGAGTGTAGAGATTGGCTCTTATCTATTATTGCATCCATTATAACAACACAAGCACTCTTTCTAAAACTTTGCAAACTATTGATGGAGGTAGAAATGGCCATCATAAAATAATTAAAAGCTCTGAGTTCTAGTTAAAGTTTTGCTGCTGAAAAACAGTAAAACATGGCCTATTTCCCTACCTTTTCTGGTGCTTCTTTAGCTTATCTGGGAATTCAAAGGGAATGGACTGAATATGATCATTTTTTGGGTTTAAAATTCTACAACTCAATAGAAATATTATCATAATAACCAGAAACTGAAAACAACCCAAATGTCCATAAAGTGATAAATGGGTAAATAAAATGTAGTGCCACCATACAATGGAATACTATCAGCAATAAAGAAAAATAAAGTAGTAATAAAACTAGAGAAGTTAGTGTTTGTGCTGCCTATCACTACCGGAACCAACAAGTAGAAACAAGGATTGACTCTTTTTTTTTTTAATTTAATTTTATTGTTGTTGTATTACATCCATCCCCTTTTTACTCCCCTTTGTCCCCTTTCCCACCCACCCACTCCCCCACAAAGTCAGTCCCACATGTTGTCCATGTCCATGGTTCTTCCATACTAGGTTCTTAACTAAACTGCTCCCCTTCTTTGCCTCTTCCTCCAAGGATCGACTCTTATTTTGAGCATTTTATTCAGATGCTGGCTACCTGGGAAGACAGCAGGTTATGTATCCTCAAAAACCATGTTAACATTCAAAGCAAGTTGAACTTTTTGTAAGGAGAAGAAAGTGTAGGTAAGGGGTTTGGTGAGAAAAAAGTTTAATTAAATAAGAGTTGCAGTCCAGGGGAAATGTTTCTAGTACTTCTTTATCTGTTGATCAACAATTCTTTATCTGCATCGGTGACATTTCTTCCCTGGAACACAAAAGCTCAGATCCATTGCTTGCAGATCTCCTGAGGCACAAAGGTTAAATTGCTTATTGACTTCCTGCAGTTACATAGGTCATGCATTCCAGCTCCTGCAATCCCAGCTTTCCACATGCATTAATCACTTAAGCCTATTAACTATAACTCCAGCTAAAATCTTTAACTCTTGAGTTCCCCTATCAATGATACAAGTTATAGCATGGATAAACCTGAAAACAACCTAAGTGAAAGAAGATAGACACTAAAGATCACGTATATATTTCTGTTCATATGAAAGTCCAGAATAAGGACATTTATGGGCACAGAAAGTGGATTAGTGATTGCCAAGAGCTGGGAAAGAAAGGTGGGGTGCTAAAAGGGAGCAACGGATAAAGGGCATGATAATTCTTTTAGAGGTAATGAAAATGTCCTAAAATTCATTGTGGTGATGGTTGCACAACTCTATGAATATACTAAAGACTCATTGAATGCACACCTTAAAATGGTGATTTGTATGGTATGTGAATTATATTTCAAAAGTGCTGTTTTTTAAACTTATTATGCTTATGTATAATTTAGAGTAAAAATTCAGCACACACATTGAGTTAAATAAATTAAATGTGATAAATGTTTCAAAATAACATCACATTCATTAAAATAGAGAGTATGTTTCTTAATATTTTTATTTGTTACATTTTAGTAATATATCTCATCTGGATTTAGGAATAATTTATACCTAGATGATGATGATGAAAGGAAAAATAAAAACTTTTTAGGGTCTGAAGACGAATTTTATCCTTTCTCCCTTCGAACTTGCACGTTGTAACAGTAAAATTGTTCTCATCATTAATGGTGTACATTGTTGACAGATGAATAATTAAAACATACAGAGAAGACCTGGCTGGTAGCACAGTGGATAAGGCACCAACCTGCAAATCTGAAGGTCACTGGTTCAATTCCCCAGTCAGAGCATATAACCAGGTTGCAAGCCAGGTCTCCAGCCAGGTCCCCAGCTGGAGGCAGGTGAAAGGCAACCACACATTGATGTTTCTCTCCCTCTTTGCCTCTCTCCCTTCCTCTCTCTCTGAAAAAAATAAAATCTTAAAAAAAAAAATACAGAGCATTTTTATTTATTTTTAAAGTTTGTTAAGTTATTTTTTAAGTGAAAATAATTTCATCTCAATCTTTTAGTAAGGAGAAAGAAGGCAAATGTACTGAACTCCTACTATGCACTAGGCTCTGTACCAGCTGAATTTATACATAGAATCTGATTTACTCCTTACAGCAATGCTTAGCAAAGGTAGAATTATCCTAATATCACAGCAGAATAAACTGATGCTTAAAAGGCTATAGCATTTTCAAAAAGGTACACAATAGCACTCAGTAGATGTGGGTTTTATTCTGTCATTAAACTTTCAAAGAATAAAATACAAAAATTGACTTAAATTTCAACTATTTTTGTATTTCTACAATGTTTCTCTTTATTGCCTGCAGACTCAGTATAAACTCACCATCCTAGCCTTGATGTCTTTGTTAATGTGGCAAAAACATTTATTATTTCTCAGGACTTTGATAATAAATTTTCTAACCCATTATGGCATTTTTCTCTCTGTTCATCAGCTAGAATTTTCATTTAAATACATTCTATTTTTCCTTAGTGGGAGGTCCTAGTGTGAAGTTACAAGTGATATTCTGACTTGTCTGAACACGTTTTCTAAATGATGGGCAAGGCCCTCAGGTATTAATTTCATGAATATTTGGAGATGGAAGAAAGAAACATAGCAGATGGGTCTGAGGCAACATTTGTCTTCTTCTGGCCCCATGGACTGGTACTGAGCTTTCTGAAGAAAAAAAAAAAAAAAAAAAAAGACTATCATTGGAAAAAAAAAAAAAAGGCTATCATTGGAAGGAGCAACAAGCAACTCTTTTCTTAAGGAATCACAACACACAGGGTCCAAGTTGTTTACTTCGATACCCAGGTAATACATCGTTAAATGGAGTAAGATAGAGGCATGTTCTTCTCAAAACAATGCAGAACTCAGCATGAACATGGACCCAATCAGTTCTTCTGGAACTCAGCAACACTTTAACCTAGAGAAGCTGACATTTGAATTCTTGGAAGAAAACCCCCTTAGGGGATAGGAACATGAGTGTTTGCACACCAAACACCAATGTCACTAGAACTGATGAGTGACATCACCTCAGGGACCTCACGGGTGATCAACATCAACAAGAAATTTGGACTCATACACCTGAGAGACTATACGGAGCACACATGAAACAGCCTATGTTGATTCACATCAGTGAATCACATCAGTGAAAATCTCAGTGTGACCGAGATTTTGCATGGGGCTAAGTTTCTATAATGTGAGAAAGCACAAGTCAGTGAAACTGAATTTATTATTTTCAATGTGACTCATTAGCATGATGAGCTACAGATGTGAAAATTGATTATAATTTGAATTCTATCTTCTTTACCAAATGTATGTCACTCTATGTTTATCTCTTCTCCAACTTGTATTGTTCTCTTCCTTTTGGACAATTTTTAAAGAATAAATATAAATTTATCAGAGCTAGTATTATGTACATTGCTTCCTTTATTGCTTTTTTAAGGTTTTATTCATTATTTTTAGAGAGAAGGGCAGGGAGGGAGGAAGAAAGGGAGAGAAACACCAATGTAAGGTTGCCTTTCACCTGCCTCCAGCTAAGGACCTGGCTGGAGACCTGGCTTGCAACCTGGTTAAGTACCCTGGCTGGGAAATGGAACCAGAGACCCTAGGGTTCACAGGCCAGCGCCTATCCACTGAGCCACTAGTGCTTCCTTTATATTGGTCAAAATAGCTGGGTTCAGGATTATTTACTCCAACACTCTCAGTTTATGGTCACAACTCATGGAAGTTGCCCAAGTTAAGTCATGTAGCTAAAGTTAAATAAAACACCTGAGTGGTATTCAGTTTCTCTTAATTATGAGTCTTTTTTTTTCACTATTCCACATTTTCTACTTAATAATTCACTAGTTGTCCTGCCCCCCGCAAAACGGAAGTTAAGCGACAAAATGGTCACAAAGCAGCTAGTCTAATGAAAAGGAAAATAATGAACATGGGGTGTCTACTATGAATAAGGAAATGTTCTTAGTAATTTGTCCATTTAACTTTCTTCGTTTTATAATTTGCAGTATAGGTGTTAATATTACTATTTTATTTTTATTTGTTTATTTTTAATTTTATTGTTGTTGTATTACATCCATCCCCTTTTTGCTCCCCTCTGTCCCCCTCCCCACCCACCCATTACCCCCAAAGTCAATCCCACCTGTTGTCCATGTCCATGGTTCCTTCATACTAGGTTCTTGTCTAAGCTGCTCCCCTTTCTTGCCTCTGCCTCCCCCCTCCCCCAACCCCATTCCCCCTAATATTACTATTTTATAAATCCAGATCTGTCTAGTTAAAATTTCTTGCTGAAGAAGCCACAAAGCATACCTTAGGTCTTTGAATAATCAGATGGCACCAGGAACTTAAAACTTTCTTTTGTTTGCGTTTCAAAGATTTGTAGATATCATCAAAGAAGTTCATGTAGCAAATATCTGTCAAGAATCTCTCTCTTGGTGCCTGTTTCCTAAAGTTAACCTAACAGTTATTCAGATTTTACTGGTGATTATGCTGGGAGATCAGGAAGAACCCAAAAAAGACAATGTAAAGAATTCTTCAATTCCTTTCACATGTGTATAGTTTGTCTGTTAGCAAGGGAGCAGCTTTGATCTAACAATCAAATAACCTAGGAAGTGATTTAAAATTCTTGTCAACATCTATACCATCCTCAGGGCAGAACACTGAAGCCTGTCTATTATTTTGATTCACATAAAAAGGGTAGCCTGGGCTTTAGGCGGTATTGAGTTCTTCAGCTTCCAATTTGAACAGGGCAGGAAGTAGCTAAAGATTAACAAAGTAAGCAAACTTGTTTGCTGTGTAAACTGTGGGTAGGTTTGAGACAAACCTCAGGAATTCTGAACCCAGGGGCTGGGCTGGGTGGTTTCTATAGCAACTAATGACAGAAAATGAGGGAAATGATGTGACTCATTAGAAATGTTCAAGTTCCCGGAGGCCAAATATGGTCATTGGGAGACCTTTAAAGAATAGAGTCACTGCTGTCTTACTAATCACATTCAAAGGGCACAGTGTTCCCCAGTGAGAGCCGCTTGCTCCATGAGTGACCCAAGAGGCATATTCATTCATCTGTGAGGAACAATGTGGTGTCCCTACTATTCACACATGGCTACTCCTTCCAAAAGCCCCAAAGTCAAAGGTGTACTCAGGCATTGAAGAACTTCAGAGTGTTACTGCTTGACCACACTGTACATGGTGACTGGGGTCAGGTCCACATGGAACTGGGCATTTTTGCATGATCCAGATTCACTTCTATTAGATCAGGGAGGCAGTGGGAGTAAGGAAGAGAACAAAAGAATTTATTCTGGACCTTAAAAGAAAGTCCGAGGCCCACAATCAGTCTGCTAATCACCTTCTCGCCACGCCTAACTGCTGCAGCTCATCACTGGGGCCACTCTCTGGCTTCATGCCTTGTGAACCTCCTTTGCCAACTCCAAGGATCTTGTGCACAGCTTCTCTTTGACAGATTTTGTAACTGAGCAAACTGGGGCTTGGCCATGTGGAACCTTGACCTATGACTCAACAATTAGTGTTGAAGGAAATAGGTTTTTATTTACAGGATTCCAACCTGGGCAGGGGAGCTGAGAGCACTACTGCTCAGAGCCGTCCTCTGCCATGAGATCCGGCATTTCCCTTGCTCCCCAAAAGGCTTTTAGCCAAAACCATGCCCAGAAGTCCCCCGTGTCCTTATCTGTCCTCACGTCGGCTGCACACAGTTCTCCATCCACTCTAGAATGTGCACTGTGGGTTTCAGAGTCCCCACCCTCTCGCAGCAGCTCTCGCCTTCAGGATCCAGGGTACACTGTCCTCACCCTCCATTTAGTGTCAAGGAAACATGTACCATGTTACACTGGATCATGGTGGAGTCCAGGAAGGCACGTGTCCCAAGAGACTGGGTTTTCCGTAAGTTCTTCAGAGAAGCCGAAGTCTGCAACTCAGCATTCCTGGTCATAGTTCAGGTCCAGGCATCTCCCATGAATATGCTTGGCTTGGCTTGGCAGGGCCCGGCACAGCTTCACCAACTAAGCCGCTGTCTTCAGGCAAGTGTCCCAGCAGGTCCCCTCTTCCTTACTCCAAACCACATGGCATGCCTTTACTCCAAATCATGTGGCTTCCCCCTTACACACCTCATGGCAAACCAGACCCATTCCCTGCCCTTACAGATGGCATGGCTTCTTCTTTACACACCAGACCTCATAACCAACCCCCATCTACACCCTTTCAGACTGTGTCGCTTCTTCTTCCTCTCTTTCATCCTACCCTTATTTTAAATGCTCAGGCTGGAACTTTCTACATGACCTCGTATCCGGCCCCCTCCATGATGTGCCATTTTGCCAGTTTTCCTGCATTTTTTACCTTCTTTCGCTGCCACCTTTAGTCAGGGCAAGAGTTCCCAGCATCTTCCAGGGTGGCCGTCTGTCGGGCCAGAAGAATTTCTCGGTCTATGCATGGCTGGGCCTTCTGCTGGGTCAGCCGGGGAAATAGCCTTGGGATTAATCTTATCTCCAGAGCCCCAGAACACTGAGCCTCAGGGTAACCAATATAATAATTGATGTCACCTTGGGAGCATACAGCCTTTTTATTCTAAGGTGTGTAGAGCCTCCTTTGTCCCAACGTGTGTTTATAAGACTGCCCTTGCTATAAGCTAGGTGCACGCACCACTGCTATACAGGATGGGACAACCATGCGTGTGCTAGCCAACACCCCTAGCCACCTGACTGTGTGGAAAGAGGAGCGTGGGTGTAGAGATACCTGGACTTCCTGCAGTGGTTAACCTAAGTGCAGCTGTGACAGGAGTGGGCCAACCAAGTGGGAACATGCTGACACTCTAAGTTGACCTGCCCTGTGGTCGTTAGCCTGCCACTGCAATAAAGCAGGCGAACCCTCCTGAAAGCTCCACGTGGGTTCTGCTTTGCCACCAGATCAGAGTCCTCCTCACCAGACGAACTTACTGGTCCTGCACCCGAGGCCATGGAGCCTGATAACTGGCACCACAAACAGAATGACAAGGTGATGTGCCCCTGACAAAGGTGCAATTGGCAGAATGCCAAGGTGCTGGGACTGACAGCCTCCGCCCCCTGCCTTTTGCACAGGCACTGTATAAGCTCCCCTGGCTATGTCGCAAGTCCCTGAATGCTTTCAGAGTCACATGTACCTTCAGCCCTGGGAAGCGGACCTCTTCCTTCAAGAAAGGCATAGCTGTTAACTTGCCATTGCTATGCAAAGTATCTTCAACACTATGGCATCCACTGCCCCCTTTCTCCAATCAAGGTTTCTGGGGAATATGCTCTGCTGCTTATAGGGGACCCCTGCACAGCACCCTGTTACAACTTCCATACTTTTTTTTGGTCTTTTCCACATGGTTGTTAAGGTTTCCCTTAATGCTCATTGCCCCATCCTTGTTATTGTTCTCAACATTCCCTCTTGTCTCTTATCCTACCTACTTCCACACAACCACCATAGCGAGCTTGTAAAAAGATGGCTCTGATTTGCCAACTTTCTCTCTGAAATAGCTCACCGGCTTCACTTGGCTCTAGAAGTCAAGTCCAGAACGGATGAGCTCCACCCCAGATGCCAGGCTTGCCTTCTACGCCTCCAAGCTGCCAAACTACTTCTCTTGTCTTGGGGTCTTTGCACACCCAGCCCCTTCTGCCTCTCCCTCCCATTTTTCACCCACCTGAGACGCCCTTTAGATTTCCCAATGAAAGTTCCTTTCTCAGTAAAGACCAATGTAAATTAGGTCTTTCCTGCGAGTCTCACTCACAGACCTATTCTGAAGTTATATATTTATTTATGCTTGTGACTAATACTTGCTCTTGTAAATGCAACTTCAAGGTGATGCAAATCTACTTTGTGTCACTTTATACCCATGGCCTAGCATAGTATCTGGCTACATACATGTTCATTGAGTTGAATCCAACTCATCTAAACATAGTGGGGAAGGTGTAGGAAAGTGGAGTATTTACACTTCTTGGTACTGCTTGTCCTTAGGTAGAGATTACAAAAGTACACCACAAAAAAAAACTATCCCTTACCTCGCAATTTTTGGAAGGCGTTGAATCAGAGAGTAGGCTATTCTGGGAAGGTTTATGATGCAAGCTCTTTATTATATTATGCCCAGAGGAAACAACCACACTTGTTTTGGCTAACTCTGGTCTTGAATCATTTCCCGTTAGCTCTGGAAGTGCTTCGAGTCTTCAACAGGTTGAGTTGACGCCGATGTCAGTCCTGTGCTGCTGAGAGGATCTTCATCATTCAAGTGCGTTTCTCAGGAAAGCTCTGGACATTGGAATTGGTGAGTCAGTTTGAGGTTGACTAAAACAGCGTGCCAAAGAGAGTTTCTCTGAAAAATATTTTGCGCAATGATAAACTGCCTCCCCCAACCCCCACCCCAGAGTTATGGTAAAAATACAGAACAAATTCATTCAGAAGATGTTTTCATCGTAATAAAATATGAAAATCAAAGTGTTTGGAGCCTGAAATGTTGATTGTTTCTGTTCCAATGTCTTCAACTTTAAGTCAGGATGAAGAGATCAGAAGCAAGAAGAGTGAAAATTATTGATCACTCATTAGCTCTTTATTGAAGAACAAGCCTCTGAATTCTTCCCATTTTTCAAATGAAACTGAGAGGTTCAATGATTTGTCCAACACCACAGAACTAGTGAGTGACAGAGCCAGGATGGAAGTTCAGAACACAGGCTCATTCGGGGTCCAGTTCTGCAATTGTTGCAATTGTAACAGGACCCTTGGAGGGGGGCCTCAGTTTTAATGGGATTGATTTGCCCTCTGCCAGGAATGACTCTTAATCATAGAATTTGGTGAAAATGAAAGGTATTTTGTTTATTTGAGGGTTATACAAATTATATTAAAGGTGCAATTGTGCCATTAAATCTCACTCCCTTTAACAACAATAAAATTAAATTTAAGAAAAACAAAACCAAAAAAACCACCCAAGATATACAGTCCTGCCCCATTAGGCTAGCTTTAAAACAGACAAGCATAAGATACCATCTTTCAGAAACACAACAGTTCACTGCTTAGCGTTCCAGCTATAAATGCAAAGTTCCAGGCAGCTGCTGTATCCAATTAGGAGAGTATCTTGCACACAATCTCCAACTCTTATACCACAGATAATTCCCTATCTCTCTCTGCACAAGCTTATGTCTCCCTTTCCCCCTTCATTCTCCATTTTCTCAAACCAGGTGAGCTCTCAGGCTGTGTGTCTGTGTACGGGTCCATGCAGGGGAGAGAACGAGTCCCTGTCTGCACGTCCATCTGGGGGAGGGGAGAGAGAGAGAGAGAAAGAGAGAGAGAGAGAGAGAGAGAGAGAGAGAGAGAGAGAGAGAGAGAGAGAGAGAGGTGTCTCTGCACTTCATTACTTCATTCCGGGGGAGCTCCTCTGAATGTTTCTCTGGGGAAGGCCCTCTGCATGTTCATCCCGGGAAAGAGTCTCCTACATGTTTATACAGGGGAGGAGAACCCGAGGTTGAAGGCCATCCCCCATTTTAAATCCCCTTTGACGTAATGTGTACAGTAAACAATTCTGACCACTGACAGAACGTTGCATAGCCCTGTAAGTTTTTTCACGACCGTCTAGGTAAGGCCCCTCCTATTTTCTTGGCGTGAAAAGAACAAAGGTTAGCCCACCTGGCCCTCACCCGACCCCTGTCCCCAAACTGCAGAATGGAGGATTTTGGCATTCTCCCACTCTGTGACACTCTGAACACTGTGTTCTTGGCAGGGATACAGAATGCCATTTAACCAAGAGAAACTGTTTATTTTATGTACATACCTAGTGCAATCCTAATACTGATAAATAATGTGAAATGTTTTCTTTTCTAAAATATTAATTAAAATAATTGGAATAAAGTGTGCCATTCTGTTGATCAGATAACTGATTTTAGTACAAATCCCAGAAAAGGGACATTTGTAACTTAACAGTGGTGGAATGTTGGAAAGTGACATTTGTAACTTCAAATTATGTTTGTCTTTGAATTGTCTTACTCTCCTGACAGCAGTGTATTTTATCTCTATTTTTAGCTTTTAGCACATTGCCAATGACATAGGAGACCCAGTAAATGTTTATTGAAGGAGTGAAAAAATAAAGTTATAGTCTTCAAGATACATACATCCTTGTATGTTACACTTTTTACACAGAGACATAACATTTTAATAAAATAGACAGTAGCTTTCTAAAGGTATCTTGGTGCAGAGAAAAGTATGTGGAGATAGGAAGAGAAGTCAGATTTTCACCTTCAGTGCTCACTATGTGTGACCTTGGTCATGTCATCCGTAACATGGGAATGACAGTAGATGCCTGTGATAATTACTATGAGACTTGAATGAGAGTCAGTTCCACAAAGTCTATCTTACAGTAGGTACCTAGCAAATGTTATTCCTAACTCATGCCTCTACTCTTAAATCAACATTTAAAAGTAATTGTTGCCACTTAATTTTTGAAAGGAAAACATGGAATCTTAAAAAGTTTATTGTAACACTGGCTTCAGCTAATACATAGTCACTAAAAGGTTTAATGTGCCCTAGAAATTTTTGAATGATTTTAAAAATCATCATTCAAGTAAAAATATATAAGAAAGCAATATTTTCTAAGTTTGGAGTGTATGAATACCTTAATATACTAATAGAGCATACTAATGTCAACACATTTAAGAATATACAAATTCTGGTTACTTTCCTTTGTAGAAAAGTATTTTTTGTAATAAAATTCTATTTTAATACTGTGAAATGGTAAACTTCCTGTGTTCTAAGTTCATTATCATCACTCTGCTCTGTGAAGATGATAATGGTCAGCAAAACAGAGCTATTTTGGTACAGAGTTAGGCTGAACAATCTTCCTCATCAGCAAAATTGAAGGAGAGGCAAGAAAAAAGCTTTTATATTTGCAATTATGCTTTGATATTTAATAGTAAAAAAAAGCAAAGTCTTTTGTTGATCTAAAACAATTTGGCATTTCAGGGAAAAAGACAACTCATATGGAAAATACCTTAGATTTTATTGTACTGTTATGCATGAAAATACACTTAGTAAAACAAATAATGTGTATTTAATATAAGAGAAGACTCTCAGATTATTTTTGGCCCTTCTTAAGTGCACATGCCCAGAATATTTATTTGTTTGTTTTCACTTTGTTCCAGAAAAATGATCTTGATATGGCTTTAAGTACCTCTATTGTCTAGGTGTTAACACTATGATTATCCAGAGTTAAAATTTAAAACCATTCTTCTTTGTTCATTTAGCATTCAATAAATATTTATTGATTATTTACTATGTGGGAGGCCTAAGCATAGGCTCTGAGGACCAGTGACCTACAAGAAATAAAAATGTCTTGCCTTCATGAAGCTTCTACTCTAGGTGACTGTCCCCACCCTGATAACTATAATTCATCCTTTATTATAATTCATGGTGACACAATACCAAAATGATGTGGTTTGTCTATTGTCTTATGATCTGTTCTACCTACATTAAATAGGTTATACGTGTGCACACACGTAAACAAGAGCCCAACTATTCCACATGCAGCCATATTTTAAGTTCAATCTAATTCAAACTAAGCCAATTCCATAACAAATATTGTCCTGCAATTTTGATGAAATAGCCAAGTCCTTCCCTCAAGTAGAAAATAATTGGGAAGTACTCAGGGGAAAACCTTATAGTGAAATACCTGCCAGGAAGTGCAGAAAAAAAGTACGGGGGCACTGAAGTTTAGGAACTACTTTCATAGGGCAAATATTTGGCTTAGCCCATAAAAGATGTAGAGGATTTGAGTTCATGGAGGGAAAGCGTGTTTCAGGGAGTTAACAGTGACCTTGGAATCATCTGGGAGCTTGTTGATGAAGCAGAATCTCGAGCTTCACCACAGATCCCCTGAGTCTCCTGCCTTTAAAGGAGATTCCCAGGTGATTTATAGGCACATTAAAGTCTGAGGAGCACAGGGCTGGAACACAGAGGGTGAATAGTATGGATCTTTTTTACCACTTGGGCCAGTGAAGCTGGAGCAGAGTAGGATGAAAAGGTTAGTGCAACTGATGTTTTCTAAAGAGCTCTAAATGGTGGAAAACTCAAAATCTTTGCTTTTGGGTTCAGAGCAGATATTTATTTGAATAAATCTAACCTTTTGAGTTAAAAAAAAAAATAGAGAACAATCAAGGTATTAATCTACCAAACTGAGACACAGGCAAATTCTGGTAAATCAATACCTCCTTAAACAGAATTAACCACTTCTTCTTCTGAAGTTATTGCTATCATGTATATTTTTCTCTTGTACTTACTGCTCTATGCTATAATTTGTTTGTTTATGTTCTGGCCTTCTCATTAATATTTTAAAGCAGAAACTATTTGCTTTCACATTTCTTAAACCAAATTTTGAAGAAATGATTGAAGAGGCAAGGAAGGGGAGCAGTTTAGACAAGAACCTAGTATAAAGGTACCATGGATATGGACAACAGGTGGGATTGACTTTGAGGGGAATGGGTGGGTGGGGAGGGGGACAGAGGGGAGCAAAATGGGGATGGATGTAATACAACAACAATAAAATTTTAAAAACAAGAAAAGAAATGATTGGACTGCACTATCTAAGTTACAGCTATGCAATCATTAAGAATGAGGCCATAGCTTATTCCCAAATTACTTACAGTTCAATATTGTAGTTCAAAACGAGTGGTCAATTATTTATTTATTCAATAATTATTTACCAATGTCAGGTATTTTCTATCTTCCCTTTCTGGCACCTAAGCATTTTCCCCTTGCTCTGCCTCTGAACATCTCCAGTCCTCAAGTGCACCCTACATTCTGAACAGAGCATGTAATTATTGATTACATCATCAGCAACAAACTCCATACTGAGTACCTTCTCAACAGAAAATAAGATTTCCACTTCCATTGACATATGCAAAGATTACTAGCAATTGATGGCAGAACATGACTGTGGTTGGTAAATACAATGGCTTGAGTTTAATATGAGTTAAAGGCTCACCAAAAGCTTCTTAAAAAATAAGTTCTGATCCAGGGCAAGGATGTTGCACTTATGAAAACAGTGATAAGAGTGAGGGCATACCATGAAGACAGAATGAGTGAAGGTGCAGTGAGAGAGAAATGCTTTATAACAACTTGCTGGTAGTAATTGATCTGTCCTAAATGGATGCTTAAGAAATGCTTTTTAATTGAGTCCATGTTAAGCAGATGAAGTAGATAATGTTAAGAGGGACTAAATCATAAAGCACATTGAATGCCAGGCTAAGGAAGCTGGACTTAATACTGTAGGCTGTGGGTTGATTTTGAAAGTTTTCAGCAGAAATTTATGTGAAAAGTGACTTTTCAGAAAGCTTGATCTGGCTATAATGGAAGGGAAACATTGAGGGGCAAGAGCTGAAGGCAATGAACTCCATCAACAATAAAATACTCTAGTGGATGATGACAAAGGCCCAGGCAGGGTGACTGTGGACCTGCGGAAAATGACCGATTAGAGAAATAATAGAAGGGTAAGCCAATGCATCTCCAAAGTCTGTTGATAGTTCCTCCCAAATTATCTCTAAATTCCAATTACTTCTCTCCACCCCCATCCCCATGTACTCTAATTTGAACAACTAAAATTAATGAACACTTTTATGCTATTGCTACCCACTGGCCCTTTTCACAAAATGTCAGATCAATTTTTCAAACCATGAACCATAATATTGCTATTCTCCAGACTAAAAGTCTTTTGTGGCTTTCTTTGCATTATAACACAATGCAAACTTGGTAGCATGCCCTTAAGTGATTGAGCCCTGTCTGGCCAGCATTTCCAGCACGGGCAGTTCTTTCCACTATTATCTGGAGTCCACCAATATCAACTTGTTCCAATTTTCTTGAACAAGCTATGCTTTTCCCAACACAGGATCTTGACATAAAATAGCTCCATTCTTTGAAATTGTCTCTTTCCCATCATTCGTCAAAATAACTTCTACCTACCTGTACATTGCAGCTTAAATTGCTCAAGAGCTCCTCTTTTTTGGTTATTAAGCCTATAAAGTTAGCAATATTTTGCAAGCCCCTAAAAGTAATTTGGAAATTGAATAGTAATTCCAATGTTAAGAGGGGTGAATATCCTTATGTTTTGTTGCACAATTCATACCCCATTTTTAACTCTTCTTATTTTATTGTAGTAAAATATCCATCACGTAAAATTTAACATTGTAACCATTTTTAGGTTTACAGTTCAGTAGCATAAAGTATAATCACAGTGTTGAACGGTTATTACTACCATCTATCTACAGAACTTTTTAATTTTCCCAAACTGAAAGTCTATGCCCATTTATTAAACAATAACTCCCCATTGCTCCCTCCCGTACCTCCAGTCTCTGTGAAAGTGACAATTCTAGGTACCTCGTATAACTGGATTCATACTGTCTCCAAGGCTCATGCACATTGCAGCATGTGTCATAATTCACTTCCTTTTTAAGACTGAATAATATCCAACTCTCAGTATAGATCACATTTTGTTTATCCATTCATCCATTGGTGGACATTTGAGTGTTTCTACATTTTAGCTAATGTGGATAATACTAATATGAACATGCATATACAAATACATGTTGAACTTCTTACTTGCAATTTTGGGGGGTACTTATGCAGAAGTGGAATTGATGGATTGTACAGCAATTATATGCTTACTTGTCTGAGGAACTGCTGTACTGATTTCAACAGCGGCTGCATCATTTCAAAACCTGCTGGCTAGAAATGCACAAGGTTCCAATTTCCCCACATCCTGGCCAATACTTGTCATTTTCTGTTTCTGTTTTTGTTTTGTTATAGTGTACATCTTAATAGAGAGAAAATTCATACCACATTTCAGAACATGGCTATCAATTTAGGAATGAGAAGAGATATAGTCTCTTAACATTATCAAGAATGATAACAACCAATAAATTAAGTTTTCTCCCATGGCACACATCAGAACCAGGTCTCCTGTTTCCCAATATTTTATGGAGCTTCTTGTACAGTGAATCCAAGAGGAGGGAATCAAAACTATTAAGCACAGATTAAGGGACACATTAAGGCTGAAATCAAATCAAATGTGAAGTTGAGGCAGAATTCTTATTTTGTACTCCCTACATTCTTATGAGGTTAGAGTGATATTGGAAAAGTTGGTGAACCTCCTAGAGACTCAGTTTCTAGCTTCATCTATAATTATGAATAATAAATCTTGCCTTACAAAAATATTGAAAAAATTAAATAAAATTATTCTGCATCCTATATAGTGCCTGACCCTGTGTAGGCACTGAGAAAAATATTCATTTTCCTTCCACTGACAATATAGAACATAATAGTTGGCCAGGTGATAATTTAAAGTTTGCTAGTTTGACTTGCTTTGACAAGCAACAGGGTCTAAAACTACCATAGTCTTAACTTTATTCTGGTAATTTCTTTTCAATTTTGGGTGGGTTCTAACAAAAGGTCAGAGGAACAACAGAAGCAGATGGCCTTCCTGAAGCGTGTGCCAAAGGGATTCGTGTGTGTCTTAAGGGTGATGTCTCCACCCATCGTGCAGCTCAGAGGCTCAAGGGCAGATCCCCAACATTGTGCATGGCCCTTCCTGAGCACTCCCTGGTGCAGACTCCAAGTCTGACAAGGAAAATGTGCTGTGATCATCACAGGGCGAGAGAGCAGCTGCTCCAAGGTGGAGCCTATTGTCAAGGCTCTGCTGGTAACAAAAAGAGGAAAAGGCCTATCAAAGCATTTCCTGCTTGCAGGAGCCATGTGCTTCCATTAATTCTTTTCCCTGAGTCAGTCTGTCTCCTTCAGGCTAATGTCTCTCAATATCCACTAACTCAGAGAACAGAACAAGCATTTTTAGCAGTTAAATTTATACTCTTTCTAAATAGTGTAGTTTTAAATGAGAAGAACTAGCTCAGATGTTCAGTGACATGTACTTAATATATTTCCTAAGGGATAAAAGATTGTGGTTAGGGCATTTATGATTTTTCAGAATTCTGCTTATACCTATCAACTGGGGTTGGTACATGGGATAACAGTGAAGTCTCTGCCCTTCCTACACTATCAAGAAATTACAGCAAAACAACAGTGAATGTTCTCTGACATTGGTTACATTCATACCTCAGAGAGGAAACTAGCTAGCCGTGGAGGTCAGGCAAAAAGTATTCCTAAATGGATGACTAGTTTTGTGAACCAAAGTTCTAAATGAATGTCTGAGTCTTATGACTCAAATTAACCAGCCATGGAAATAAGTAAAAAAAAAAAAAAAAAAAAAAAAAAAAAAAAGTATTCCTAAATGCATACCTGAGTTTTTGTGAATTAATCTATATTTGATCCCAAGGAAGCAGTCCTGGAGTGCAACTGTCATTAATAAAATACAGTGTAGTTTCTCATAGTATAACCCTGTTCTGGATAGGATGACATCAGAGAGAAGGTGGGTGGTGAGCATGGTGTGTACACATAAGGGAGACAGAAAGGTAGAACTTGATAAATGCTTATCTAGCACAGTCATGGTGAGAGTCCCTAAGTGCTAATATTGTGGATTGCAAAATATAATGTGGAGAATAATCAAGATGTCCTGGTCAATAGCCAGTAATCACCAGACGTGGATGAGGCCATCTTACATTTTCTAACCACCAGATGGCCTGATAGCTGACGACAGGTGTATGAGAAAACCCAACAAAGGACAGCTGACCTGGCTCAGGCCAGATAAACCCTCAAGCTATCCCACAAAACCATGAACTAAATAGGGCAGTTGCTGTTTTAAATTGTTAAGTATTTTTTTTTCTTTTTTAATGCAGCAAAAGCTAAATGTTGCAGTAGTCAATAGATAAGAGGTCTCTGCTGTGAGGCTAGTTCTTAAACCCTACCAAAACCAAGGTGAAATTGTTCTCAGGTGCTGTCTTTCTTTTGCTCTCAAAATTTATCCTTGTGCTTGGCAGCTAAATTTCTTTTATAAATGAATAAATTAGTGGCCCTTATTTACATTACAGATTGCAAATTAAATTAGGGTGAATGATTCTTTGTTGGTCTCTCAACAAAGAATATCAAGTTTCTGGTTTTTCTTAGCCAAGGAGTGGAGTTTGGAGTGATCATGACTATAGCACTTCCCTGTGTTGCCCAAGGAGCCAGCTCTGCCTTCTTGTCTAGAAATTTTACAAACCTATCTAACAGCAACATTGAGTTTTAAAGTTGAAAGAAAAAAAAAAGTTCAGTGTCAAAATAGTAAGAAAAAACTATAAAAGAAAAAAAGCTCACTGAAAGAGATGTGAGAGGTAATCAATGGGATAGAGAATCCTAGTCCTGACATTCTGGGGAGATGATGAGGAATCCATGTAAGGCTGGAAAATCCTGGACATATCTATCTTATGCTCTTTTGATCCCATAAAAAAGGTGATGACAGAAATTATTTTCAACATCCATATGTATGTAGAATAAAAAGACAATACTAGTTCTTACTAACTCAATGTGACCATGATCAATTTAAACTTAAAAATCAGATGCTCAGATTGTTATTTTGCCTCCATATTATACCACCCTTGCTTGGCTGACTTATGTTAGTGAATTTATTTCATTAAATGATTGTTCAGGCCCTGGCTGGTAGCACAGTGGATAAGGCATTGGCCTGCGAACCCAAGGGTTGCTGGTTCGATTCCCAACCAGGGCACATAACCAGGTTGCAAGCCAAGTTTCCAGCCAGGTCTGTGGCTGGAGGCAGGTGAAAGGCAACCATACATTGATGTTTCTCTCCTTCTACGCTTCTCTTTCTTCCTTTCTCTCTGGAAATAATAAATAAATAAATCTTTACATTAATATAAATAAAAAAATAAATGATCGTTCAATTCCTATTAATGTGGTCTTTTGTAAAAAGGTTGTATTTATTTACTTACTTTTAGAGAGAGGGAAAGGGAGGGTGTGAACAGCAGGGCCAATAAAATGGCATTGGTCTGGTCAAGATAGCATATGGTCTAATCAAGATAGCATAAAGTATATAAAACAAAGTGGAGTCACTCATGACAACCAAAATGGTTGTCAGTCATCCATGATACTTTGGTTCAAGAGAGAAACTACGTCGGAGAAGACACATCTAGCAATAAGATGCACCTAAGGTGTCTGCACACATGGTCAGAATAGCTGTGTCTGCAGAGTGTGACCACCTGTTGATGGGCTCCTGGGGAAATTCCACACTTACCATCAAGGGTAATAAGCAGAATACCTATATATCACCCATAGGCTCTGGAAAAAATTCCTAATTTGGCATCAGGGTGCCAAGACATTTATCAAAAAACCCGAAAGGGAGGAATACACCACTCTCAAGGTATAACTGAGGCAGGTGGCAGACCACTGCTGAGACAGCTGAGCCCCATGCGCCAGAGAGCTGCTCTACACCATGCTGATCTCCCTTGGCATTGGCAGGTAGAGGATCCGCCCTGCTGGACTGAGGACTCCTCTGCCCTGCTGCCCACCTGGCTCAGAAGATCCTTCCTTGAAAGACACTGACAACTCCCTTGCTCACTGTGCTGTCTTCCTGACCTGCAGACTGAGACTCTGGGACTTGTTTGTTATCCCCCATTGATTGCTGTGTGTGTGTGTGTGTGTGTGTGTGTGATAATTCTCTTAGCATGTTAGGGTATGAGTAGGATATTAGTGTATATTGATATTGCACTGGGAGTGAACCTGCATTCAATAAAAGCTGAGTGAATAGCATAGTTACTGTGTGTGACTTGCTTATTCCTTGGTGCCAGGCTGATTCAGCAGGCAGCTAGCCAAATAGTTCTCCTGGCTGGCTTACAGGAAAGACTATATCACAAACATATGCTCACGACATAGGGAGAAAGAGAAGATACACATAGATGTGCGAGAAAAATATCAATTGTTTGCCTCTCACCACACACCCCCAACTGGGGACTTGGCCCACAACCCAGGCACATGCCCTGATAGAAAATCAAACCAGTGACCTTTCAGTTCACGGGAGGGCACTCAGTCTACTGAAACACACCAGCCGGGGCTGTATGGTCTTAATTGTTGGTATACTACACATTTAGTTGTTTTTCTTTTCCAATTGAAATCAGACAATAGCCAATGACATTTGGCTCCTAAAAACATGTTGCAAGGCTTTTGTCCACAAAGGCTCACATCCTCTGAAGCACAGAGTATGGAACTCTAAACCTGTGCCATTCTTTCTGAAATTCTTGCTAGATAATGTAAGATATATAGAATTGCTTTGAGCTCAGCACAGTCTTTTTTTTTTTTTTTCTTCCAGTTTGTATATCACTTGGAGTTTTTAAACCTCCCACTTCTGTGTGCCCCCTTTTTCACACTCATCCACATGAAATGCCTAAGTTGTGGTAGTGATGGTTATATTATGACTCTGAAGCTGGAAGGGGGACAGGAGAAAACAGTACTTTTCTGTCTCAGATTCATAACCAGAGATACACAAATTATGTCAAGAACAACAGAACTAGGAGCTATCAACAATGAAGTCCACAGATGTTCAGAGAACTTGCTCACTTCTACTGAACATTTTGAAGCCATTCATGTATAATGAAAAACAAAGTGCTTAGTGGCAGAAATGTACCATGGTACCACACTTTCCCAACATGACTCTTTCGACATGAACTATGGCTCATGCCTTGGCTCAGCTATTTAACACTTTGCAGGCCACTGCTCACTAAGCCCTCCCCTGAGATGCTGAAGAGGCAAAAAGCATGCAGAAGATTGAATGTTGATTTCAGAGAATAATAAATTAATACAGCAAACCAACACCTTCTGTTTAGGTGAAGTGCCTATGTTCATAGTCAACAAACACTTAGGAAGCACCTACCCCATATTCCACTTTGTGCGGGAGGCTATTCAGGTTCTACCATGAACAAAGTACCATCCAGTCTTGAGGAATCCAACCCTTCTGGAACTTAACTACTGGCCTTTTGCAAAATATCACTTTATGTTATGCTTTCAACAACTAAGAGAAATAAGGGTGAGGGTGTTATGAGCCAAATTGTGCCCTCTTTAAACCCATATGTTAAACCCTAACCCCCAGTACCTCAGTATGTGACAGTAATTGGAGATGGAGCCATCAATTATATAATCAAGTGAAAATAAGGTCATTCAAATGGGGCCTAATCCAATGACTAGCGTCCTTACAAAATGAAGAGGTTTAGGCAGAGAGATGGAAGGCCATGTGAAGACAGTAAAAACACAGCCACCTTCAAGGCAAAGAGAGAAGCTTCTGAAGGAGTCAACATTGCTAACATCTCAGGCTTAAACTTCTAGTCTCTAGAACTGTAAGGAAATAAATTTATGTTGTTTAAGCCACATAAATGGTCTGTCTACTTTGTTATGGCAGTCCTAACCAACTAATATAGGAGGTATTATCATCCTTATTCTATAGATGATAAAAGAAGGCTGAAAGATTAAATTATTTACTCAAAATTTACACATTACAGAACATGGCTGACGCAGGATGAATCCAATTCTTCTTGTACCCTGCACACTGACCTGTTTATCTTTCCACCATCTACCACATGGCACCTCCAAGCACGCAGCTATGTAACAGCCAAAACCAGTGCTAAGAAAAATCGGGAGCAGATGTTTTTCCTCAGGCCCCTGCTATCTTTGGTTGTTTTTGTTTTACCCATTTCAAGCATCTCCTTATCCCTGATGCCAATCTTCCTGCTCTTCTGCTTTAAAAGAAAAAACCACATTATCTCAGTGGAAGACGTTTGCTGTTAGGAAGAAATTTGTTTCATTAAGTTCCAGTTATATAAGCTGATTGTTAGTGATAAGTGCTGAGCCTTCCTTTTTAAAAGACTAACTCTGAAAGAATAACTTGTGTGGATTACGAAATGAATTCTCCAGGATTACAGACAAATGATAGATATATTTAATGGGAAGAAAAGCCATTTATTCACTTAGTAAATATATTTTAATTGTTAAGACTATGTGTTTTATAGAAATTTAGCTAATGGTGGTCAGATAAGATTCCCTAGAACAGACAGTATTTATGAGCAAAGTCAATACAATGGTATTATTTGAATGAGAGAGATAATAGGAATACCAGTCATGATGAGGTACCAGTCACATATTCGGTCAACATTTTGCTTAGTCAAAAATGTACCTGGAGAGATACAGATGTGTTCAAATGAGCCACGTCATCACTTTGATCACAGTTTGCGACTAGGTCAGTGGTTCTCAATCTGACTTTACAGCAGTACCACCTGAGGAGTGGTTTAAGAAAAGAGATAGCCTGTGACCAGCCCCTGAAATTCTGAATCATGAAGTCCAAGGGCCTGGATTCTAAAAGTGCTCTCAGAAGGTTCTAGTAAGAGTAAGTGTGTGGACAACTGCACTGCCAGATGTGATGCACAATGTTAGTAAGGAAGATGCTCTTCTAAGTAGCACTTAGATATTTAGACTCCTTCACTCTCTGGGGTTAGCAAGAGTCTCCCAAATTCTTCAGGTGGTAAAACCTGGACATAAATAATAAACATGGATAATTTACATGAGAATGAGAAGGTAGTGGTTAGGAAACAGATGCTTTTTTCTTGGTAAAACATGTGTATCAAAGTGGACAAACATCAGACTGATACTGAAGGAGAAAAAAAATCTTGTGAAAAATCATTTATCTGCACACACTGCAATTATTAAAATTCAAAAATAATTATGCTCTTCTCAAAATGTGTCCTCGTTGGGGTATGATATTCAATTAATGAAATAATCTGGTAAGAAAAGCTCTAGTTAATACCATGAAATCAGCAAACGATGCAATTGTACCGTAAGAAATTGTTCCCAAAGTCCAATACTCTTCCCAGTTAACTGTGGGTCTTTGTAAAAATACCCATTATTAGGCCCAAGGACTAGGGAGTTTGGGACCAGGAATCCATATTTTTATTATTTAAAAAAATTATTTATGTATGTATTTTAACTTTTTAAAAATTTTAAAATTATAGTTGACATTTGATATTGCATTAGTTTCAGGCATATTGCATAGTGGTTAAACATTTACATAAATTTTGAAGTGATCCCATCATAAGTCTTAGATCATCCTTATATCATACACAGTTATTACAGTATTATTGACTATATTTCTTAAGCGAAACTTTACATCCCCTGTGACTATTTTGTACCTACCAATTTGTATTTCTTAATCCCTTCATCTTTTACACCCAACCACCTAACCCTCTTTTCATCTGGCAACCATCAATTTGTTCTCTGTATCTATGAGTTTGCTTCTGTTGTGTTTGTTTACTTTGTAATTTTAGATTTCTCATACAAGTGAAATCATAGTGTATTTGGTATATATGAAGCACATAGTACCCATAAACCAAAAATCTACAAAAGATATATAAGAAATAAAGAGAAGGGAATCCAAAAGCAACACTACAGAAAGTCATCAACCTATCAACCTACAAGGTAAAAGAGCAAGAGAATAAGAAAGCAACAGAGAAGAACTACAAAAACAATCAGAACAATGAATAAAGTGGCTATAACTACCTACCTATCAATAATCACTTTAAATGTGAATAGATTAACTGCTCCAATCAAAAGGTGAATGGGTAAAGAAGAGGTGGTACATATAGTATATTTGGCCATAAAAAAAGAATGAAATCTTACCATTTGTGACAACATGGATGGACCTAGAGCATATTAAACTTAGAGAAATCAGTCCAACAGAAAAGAATCTGTACTTTTAGAAATGTCATAGGTGATTATCACTTTCACCCACAGTGGAGATTTTCTCTGTGACTTCCATTGCTTGGCTGAGGAAGAGGTAAGCTGGGCTTATCACGGGCACCCACCATAAAAGAGGCAAGATATTAAAAAACAGAGATGGAGCCATAGGAAGTTAGTTCCTTTGCATTCTGCCTTTGGTAACTCTCATTAGCAATCAAGACTTTAAGTTAGGCTTTTGTTTTAGTCAAGAGAACTTCTTGCCACATACGAAATACTGTATTACCCAGAAAGAAGGTCTATCATTCAGGGTGGCACAGTTATTACTTCCCCTTTATGTAGCATGTGAGTTCCAAAAGAGCTCATAGACATCTTATTTTTTCCCCTTGCAGATAAAAACCAGAAATTAAAAAGGAATTTGCTTAAGGCAGAGTTGGAAAAAAACCCAGAACCAGTCTGGTGATATTTGCTTATCAGAATGCTGCTGTGTACAGATGAGGAAACAAAGGCTCAGGAACATGAACTACCATATTCTTTGAAGGACTGTAAATATTGTGTGTGTGTGTGTGTGTGTGTGTGTGTGATATTGATTTTAAATTAGACTTTGGCTATTTGGTTCCTTTGGCAAGAGGCCTAGAGACCCATTCTATATCTGTTGCATGAATGGATAAGGCACAAACCCTGATTCCACTCCCCATGTGTGAGAAAAGGAGTTAACTAAGTTACAGACCCTTTTGGGAAACCCTTATGTGACATTTAGAAGGGAATATGGAGAACCCTGAGAAGCCGTGACATTCCTAAACCATGGCTTCATCATTTGTTTATTGATAAGGCTTGCCAAGGGAACACTGCACCCTCTGATTACCCTGTGACAGTGGGAATAAATATCAGGCGGGCATATGCCCCTGGCCCCCTTCTTCATAATTTCTGTCTATTGGAGACCCCGACAGATACAAACCCTCTTTTTCTGTGGACCAGGGATGGAAGCTGAGTGAAATGCTAAACCCTGCGTGAAATGAAAGACAAGTTGCTGATCTCCCTTAGCAAACTGAGACGAAAGTGTTAACTGACAGCTGCAGGCTCGAAAGGGTTACATCTAAGAAAACTTGATCCAGCTAAAATGACTAAACTAAGAAGCTTTCCTCCAGGTAGCGCAAGTGACAGACAGACAGACACAGATCAGATCAAATTGATTTTCTCCAAGGCCATGACTTCCTGTCTTTCTGACTGACCAGTGTATAATTGTCATTTTAAAGGGGGAAAAGAGAATCTTAGTTTCTTTTAGAAACGCAGTCCAATTTAGTGACTAAAAATCAAGGCTTTGGAGAAAGCCTTCCTGAAGTCTGAGTCCTGGTCTCATCAGCTGTGTATCCTTGAGCAAAATTACTTCACCTACATCACCGTCTGCTTCAGTTTCATCACACTACGTACGTACATACCCACACCTGCTTTGATGGCATGGCACTAATTAAGTGCATGCACTAATTTATGCATGAAAACAACATAGAAAATTGTCTGGTAAGCAGCAAAACTCAATACAAGTTATTACGATCCTAATGATACAAATATTATTAAGCAAAGCTATTTCAGCTTTGCTGCTTTTCTTTCTTCTATGACAATGAGATATCTTGGGATTTAATTAACCATCCCTGTGCCATAGGAGGGTTTCTGAACTGAACTAACCCTGCCTGTTGTAATGATGTTTTCTCTTACCTCACATTAAAGAATAAAAATATTATGCGGTTAAAAACCACCATTGTACAATCACAGTGATTCCAACTTATGTTCACCAGGAAGGGAAAAGACAGCATGTTTGTCTAAAAAGTATTCTGAAAGAGTTATTATTGTCCACACAGTTGTAAATCATATCCAAATAGTTTTTTCATTCATTTTCCAAGAATTGGCCTTGTGATCAGAAAGTAAAAATAGTAGACTGCAAGAAAACCAAATTAGCACATCAATGTGAAAAGTAGGTAAGATGCATATTGTATACTGTTGAAAGTAACTGAGTCAGAGTACATAGTTATGAGTATGTAAAATAAATGTAACCTTTGAACTATGTTCAGCACCCAAGATGTGTTTGAAGTCTTTGAAAAGAAAGTAAGTGAAAACACTTTCATTGGAAGCATGGAGTATAATAGGTATTCTTAGGCTAAATTGCTAAGTTTCCTTCCCAAGGGGTTTATCAATGTCTTTTGGGATTCTCTATGGACAAGGCAAAAAATGTGTCACTGAGGGGCCCTGTCAGAGGTAGGAAGTTTATTCCTGGCACCTGAGATGGAGATTTTGAGTGAGATCATTAAGCAAGCTCTGCTGGCAAGAATGGGGACATAAGGTCATGGAGCAGGGCACCTTTATACAGGCTTCACTTCGATAATCCCAAAATACCATCACCAGCTGAGCCTCCCACCTGTCAAAGCCCTTCCTCCTTTGTTCTTAATTTATTTTGGTGCTATGGTTGTCTTTGCAATCTGATGGAAATTAGAAATACTTCTCCCAAGAAAGTGCACGCATACACATACAAACACACACACTTCTGTATATTTGTGGTTTTCATAGATGTTCTCATGTGAAACATTCCTTTTTAATGGAGTGATTTTACATTATCTTTGGTGAACAAATCAATTAACTTTTGCAAATAGATTTGACCACTTAGTTTCATTTCATTTAAAAATGTATTATTTAAAATCCTGACTTGCGACTCTCTCAAAAGATTTTAGATCATTCATTTGTTTTGTTTTCCTATGATCAGCAGTTTCAAAAATGTTCGTAGATGTTTCTGAAACACCTAATTTCCAGGAAACTTTTACTTCTGTCTGATAGGAAAGTGGAGTAGACACTAATGTATGCCTTCTTAGAAATATTTTATTATAATTTTATGAGGAAATAAGCAAAGACTGTAATGCTATTCCCTCTTGGTTTATATTAAATAAACATTGCTAACCCACTGAATCTTGATCATAATTCAGACTCTAACCCCAAAATATATTGTTTGGGGAGAAATAAATGTACCAATGTACAGAGTTACTATAGTCACAGTGGAATATTTTTAAAAATATGGAGAGAAAAGTGCCTTAAAACTCACCCTCAAAAAATACATCAACAACAATATTGATAAATCAATAAACTTTTATGTCTATACCTTATATTTTAAAGTTAGCAAGAAACTTTCAGAATATTTGATGTAAGAATTTGGTATGGAAAAGCTTGCCAATTAATGTAAAGCTAGTCTAAAAGCACCTTTTACTCTTAGAGTAAAATGCTTAGGAAAGTTTTTAAGTTTATAGAAGGTTTTAGTAATAATTTACTCTTATTTTCTTTCTTTGATTCCAATCATCACAGACAAGAGTAGTCAAGTTTATAAAAATTTATTATGGTTGCATATCATTTGTCATGTATAATAAATTATAGAAACCATAGCATCTTCATAAACTATTTAGTATATCATATTCACTTCCTAATGCTCACCGCAGTAACTGTAAGAAATTTAATTAGATTATACTTTGGCATTAGTTAGAAGATAAAAAATATATAAATTCTTTCACAGTACTTTGAATTTCTGAAGGACTCATTATTCTAACTTTTGTGCAAACAATTTGAAATGCATAAAAACCCTTTACAAACCAGAAGGTGGTGTACATTTTACTGAGCTGTTGAAGTGAGGGCAGCTCCTTGACTTTGTACTTATGCCCATGTGGTATACATTTCAGGCACTGTAATTAATGCAAATAAATAACCAATTACTGATCTCTACAAATCTATACCAATAGACAATATTGACTCATGGAAACATCTTGAAAATGCAAATAAAAAGTTCAGTAAATAATAGGGCTTGGTATTCTTGCTCCCTGTTTTCCCCCTCCCTCCTCCCTCCTCTTCCCCACTTCCCAGTTTGGTTAAAGGAAAAAATAATAATAATAATAAGTTCAGGTTGAACTTATTCAGTCCTAGAGCCTGACATAGAGACCCCGGCTGCAAGTCTTCCTTGGCCATCTGTTTTCTTCAGTTTCAGTTCTCATTGCGTGTGTCCAGACTCTTCTCCTGATTTCAGCATCAGTCCTTTCCCGCCGGGAGGGTTTTCAGATCCTTGCTGAAAGCATTTTGTTCTCCACTGTCACAGCACAGGCATGAAATTGGCTGGACTCTGTCACCAGTTTGCTCTGCTCCTTTCCAGCCTCCCGAACCCTGGCGGACGAGAAGCTTAACAAGGGGCAGCGCAGTGCTGCCTGTTAGGGTCTCACAAACTCACGTGGTCTTTAAGTGTCCATCCTTGGATAGTGTCCTTATCCCCTCTCTGGTCCTCAGTGAACTTTGATGGAATATTTCCGCAGTTTCAGAAACTGGAAGAGCTTGTCTTTTGTCCTCTTCTTCAGGGCCATCAGGGCTCGTGTTTTCTCCTCCAAATCCTGATCTATGGCAAAAATTATCTTGGCTCTCTCCTCTGCTTTCTTGTCCCCAGAGTTTTTGAAGAGCCTCTGCAATGATTCCTGGTCGATGTTTTCAAAGATGTTGGCCACGGCTTTCTTGCGGGAGGCTGTGTCGAAGTGGTAGCCGTGGATGGATGGGCTGACTCGCAGGGAGGTGGACATGGTGGTGGCTTGGTGGCCTGGCTTTGCTTTCATAGATGTGAGACTCCTTGGGAATTCTGCGCCCAGGCTCTCCAGAGAGTCTGTAGCAAAATCATTCCTGGGGCTGCTATTTAAAGCATGAACAAAAGCTCCAGGCTCAAATTACACTGGTGACATCAGAGTGATCTCAAGGAAGAATAATCACAGACAAGTTTAACAGTTGATTTGCCAATATCCTGTTCTTGAACAAAATGTTACCAAAAACTGTTCAGTGATGGGGAGAGAAGGTGGTGATTTCTTTTTACTTCATCTGTGGCAGTAGGATTATAGTGACTTGGACCCTTTAAAAAATAGCTGAAACTAGGAAAGTGCAAATATACACATGGGGTGGCTGAAACTCTCTCAAAAT
The DNA here is from genome assembly GCA_004026585.1 of Noctilio leporinus. Lineage (NCBI taxonomy): Eukaryota > Metazoa > Chordata > Mammalia > Chiroptera > Noctilionidae > Noctilio > Noctilio leporinus. The sequence goes on along the minus strand of PVIW01005806.1, from coordinate 22,761 downwards.
TTTCCCAAACAACTGAAACAAAGGCTCTGCTAACACAGGGAAGTTTAGACTCCCAGAGAAGTTGTTAAAGTGTACTCTAAACATTTGTGCCCTTTGGATATCTCTACCCAAGACAACTCCTGAACTGTTGAGAGAAAGCCTAAAATTAAGGATGTTCTATGTCTGCAGGGTGGTAGTTTACTGACAGGACTGACAGGACACACAGTCTGAAACTGTGACCTTCAGGGACACCTACAAGTGCTAATCTGTAATCATTGAATAAAAGTATCATTTAATAATCATAACAATAGACAACATCCCTTGAGCTGTGTATAGATCAACAATATATCTACTTTAAAAAGTAGAATAGAAAAGGTAATCAGGTAGTTTATGCACACTACTCAAAAGGAATCATTTCACTTTTTTCCTTTCAATATTTATTTTGGCATCACAGATATAAAACAACACCTTTTTTTTTTTTGGAAGATTTTAAATCTGTTCTTTTCACCTTCCACAATATTCGGCTAGCCAGTGTCCCTGCAGATGTATGGAGTACTTATATGCAACCAGCTGATATATGTCAACTTCAAAATGCCCCAGAAACTTCTTTTCATGAACCTTCTGCCTGGTCCTTTCTAATACTCCAAGAAGCTGGTTGGTCTTTATTTTTCTCTCAGCTGCTGGCATTAGATCTAAAAAATGCACAAAGAGAGAGAGTGGGGAAGGCACCACAACTAGAAAATTGAGTTAGACACTTTCCTCATATATTCATTCATTCATTCACTTATATACTCATTAATTTAATCAATATCCCTTAAAGGTCCACTTTTACCTACAACTTTTCTAGGCATTGGAAATATAACTGTAAGACAAGTTAAACCAAATAAAACAAAACAAAGCAAAATCACTAAATTACCTTAATGGAGTTTACAGTCTACCTGGAAATAAACAATAGAAAGATGTATATTTATCATATACATATAATGTCAGGAAGTAACACATGAAGCAGAGTTGTATAGAAGGGGAAGAAAGGGGCTGAAATTTGCATAGGATATTCAGAGGCAGCTATTGATATAATATGGTGCAAATAGTATATGAAAGAGGTAAGGGGGTAACCTGTGCAGACATCTGGAGGAAGGGTATTGTAGGAGCAGGGAACAAGCAAGTGCAGTGGCCTGAAGGTAAGAGTATTGGGAAATGTATGAAGAGCAGCCAGGAGACCCATGTGGTTGGAGCAGGGTGGCCAGAGAAGGGCGGGAGAAGGAGTGGTCAGGGTGAGAAGGCAGTGGAAGAGGGAAGATGAAGGCTGAGTATAAACTCGTAGGCTTTCTCATGGACTGAGCATTTATTCTAAGAGATGTTTGGGGCAGAGAAATGAATGAGTTTCTTTACAATTGAAAAAAAAAAAAAGTTGGTGTTTCACTGCAGAGAATAGATTTTTCAGGGAGACATCAAGGACATAGGGAACAAAAAGACTAGTTAGAACATTTCCCAAAGGATTCAGTCAAGAGATCAAGGCCTCCATTAGGGAAATTGTTGTGCAGGTGACGAGAATTGATCAGATTCTGGGCATATAATGAAGGTTAAGTCAAAAGGGGTGCTGAAGGCTCCAACGTGAGGAATGGATCTGAGGCAGGAGTCCAGGGTGATTGCTTCTTATAGGATACATCCTTCAAAGACACTTCCAGGTGAGCTGATGTTCATCTCATCAAGCACAGCAGCTGGTGCTTGTTCCAGCATTTCTATGGAATAACCTGATGCCCTGCCACCTATGACTATGGGTTTATTGTCCCATGTACCACACCTGTGGCAGCCCATCTCCCTCAGTAAATGCCAAAAATAGTTTTGTGGCAACAAGGCTTTTACTGAGTTTTATTGAGTACTAAGAAATTTACATAACCTCTCTCTTTTTAAAATTAGTTTTAGTGTTTTTTTTCCATAGCCATTTATCCCCCTTAGACCTCATCCCATTTGCAGTCACCACACTGTTGTCTACATCCATGAGTCTTTTTTTCCTTTTTGCTCTATTACTCCACCTCCAACTTTCACCCCAAGCTGTCAGCTTGCTCTCTACCTATGAGTCTATCTCTATTTTGCTTATTAGTTCAGTTTGTTCATTAGACTGCACATATGAGTGAAATCATATGGTATTTATTTTTCTCTGCCTGGCTTATTTCACTCAGGATAATGCTCTCCAGGTCCATTCATGCTGTCACAAAGGGTAAAAGCCTCTTCTTATTCATAGCTGAGTAGTATTCCATTGTGTAGATGTCCCACCATTGTTTTATCCATTCATCTGTGATGGACACTTGGGCAGCTTCCAAATCCTGGCAATTGTAAATAACACTGCAATTAACATAGGGTAACTTATATTTTTTCGAATTAGTGTTTAAGGTTTCTTTGGATAAATTTCCAGAAGTAGAATTGCTGAGTCATAAGACAATTCTATTTTTAATATTTTGAGGTATATTTATATGACTTCCCATAGTGTTGGCGCCAATCTGCATTCTCAGTAACAATGTGAAAGAGTTCCCCTTTTCTCCACATCCTCACCACTGTTGTTTGTTGATTTATTGATGCTGGCTATTCTGACAGGTGTGAGGTGATATATCATTGTGGTTTTAATTTGCATTTCTCTGATGATTAGTGATGTCGAACATCTTTTCACATGTCTATCAGCCATCTGTGTGTCCTCTTTGGAGAAGTGTATATTCAGGTCCTTTGCCCATTTTATAACTTCTTTATAGTAATCAAAATAGAATGATACTGGCCTAAAAACAGACACATGGATCAATGGAACAAAATAAAGAACCCAGAAATAAACCCAGACTTTTATAGTTAGTTAATATTTGACAGATGAAGCAAGCTCATACAATGGGCTAAAGATAGTTTATTCAATAAATAGTATTGGGAAAATTGGACAGATATGTGCAGTAAATATAAAACTAGACCACTTTCTTATGCACCTCACAAGAATAAGTTCAAAATTAATTACAGGACCTGGCTGGTGGCTCAGTGGATAAGGCACCGACCTGCAAACTCAAAAATTGCTGGTTTGACTCCCTAGCCAGGGCACATAACAAGGTTGCAAGCCAGGTCTCCAGCTAGGTCCATAGCTGGAGGCAGGTGAAAAGCAACCATACATTGATGTTTCTCTCCCTCTCTCCCTTCCCCTCTCTCTAAAAAAAATAATAAAATAAAAATCTTAAAAAAAATTCTTAAACAACAACAACAAAAATAAACCCAAAATGAATTACAGACTTAAATGTTAGCTCTGACACCATAAACATCCTAGAAGAAAACATAGGCAGTAAAATCTCAGACATTAGGGCCCTGGCTGGTGGCACAGTGGATAAGGTGCCGGTCTGTGAACCCAAAGGTTGCTGGTTCAATTTCCAGCCAGGGCAACATAAGAAGGTTGCAATCCAGGTCTCCAACCAGGTCCATAGCTGGAGGTAGGTGAAAGGCAACCATATATTGATGTTGCTTTCCCTCTCTGCCTCTCCTTTCCCCTCTCTCTGAAAAATAATAAATAAAATATTTTTTTTTAAATCCCAGACATTATTTTACAACAATATTTTATCTGATATATCTTCTCAGGTAAGGGAAACAAAAAAATAAATAAATAAATAAATGAAACTACATGAAACTAAAAACTTTTGCATAGCAAAGGAAACAATCAACAAAATAAAAAGACAACCCACTGAATGGAAGAACATATTCACCAATACATTTGTTAAGGGGTTAATATACATAACCCACTTAATTGCTGTCCTACTCAAGTCTTCACCAACCATCTCATGTTCTGCTCTTTTTTCTTGAGGTGATTGTTATACTTTTTATCTCCTATTTATTGATTACTCCTAAATTTTAAATCCCAGCCTACTCCTGTTCTCTGAGGGAGACGCTCACTAATCAATACAGGTATATACATATATAACATTAATATCTGTTTAGTTATAAAAGTCAGAAGCCCAGCTATAATTTTTGATCTCTCCTTTTCCTCTTTTCCTTATGTAGCTCTATCCCCCCTTTATACTATACTAAGTTCTGTCAACTTTTAATTTTGTCCACAAAGCATTTCTCAAATATACCCATTTCCCATTTTCACTGCCATTCTTTAGGCAAAGTCTCCATATGGTTGTTCCTGGGACCAACCAAGGACTCCCTGTATGATTGCCCCAGAAGTTCAGCTGTTGGCCCTCATCAGAGATTGCCACCACCGAACAATGTCACCCCCTTCTTGGTACAGCTGTAGCTAGTGACTGATGAATATGAGGATATAAAAACCTGTACCTCTTCTTCGACTTGGAGGTTCGTCTGTATTTCAGAGCATCCTTTAAGGGTCAGCTGAGACCTCTTTCTGCCCAGTCTTATTTCTTTCTCATCTGCAGGCATGGATCCCGATAACACCCCATAGTAGAGCACCTGCCTGGTGTTCGCCACCTCAGAATTTTCATCCCAGGGAGCCCAGTGTGTGATACCTCATCTTCTCTCAACTAAACTAAAACCATACTTCACACACTAGCCAAAGCAATATTTTCTTTTTTTTAATTGAATTTTATTGTTGTTGTATTACATCCATTCCCTTTTTACTCCCCTCTATCCCCTTCCCCACCCACCCACTCCCCGACAAAGTCAATACCACTTGTCCTTGTCCATAGTTCTTCCATACTAGGTTCTTGTCTAAACTGCTCCCCTTCAATATTTTCTAATAAGCAATCTGATCAGACCACTCTTGCTATTATTTCTAAACTAACCCCCCAAATCTTAGCATAACCTTTTTGAGCATGACATGCTCTGGTCTCTGACTGCTTTCATAGCATCCATGCCTTTGTGTCTTCCAATTTCTTGAATGCACCATGCTCATTCCTATCCTGGGTCTTTGCACAAATTCTTCTTCTTTCTGGAAAGTCCTTTACTTTTTATCACAGCTAGATAACTTTTATTTATTCACAAAATGTCAATTAAAAGCTACTTGCTTAGAGGGCTTCTCTGATCCTTCTAGGCCAGATCTGGTCTCCTCACCAAAGTGCCCTTTACTATGCCTTAGTACCATTTATTACAGATTTCAAACGTACTTTTATTTTTATAATTACTTAAAATATATCTCCACCAAGACCAAAAATCTGATCTGCTTTTCTCATTAATGTGTTTAAAGCTCCGGAATCACTTAAAATTTCTTATAACAGTGGTAACAATTCTATTTAATTCTCATTACAACCCTATGAGGTTGGAACTACTATAATTTTCATGTTACAGACAAGAGATTTGAGGCAATGACAGTTTACTCCCTATTGTGGGCTGGTTAGTGACCAGAATAATACGGTCATGTTCTAATTTCTGGAGCCTATGAATATAGGCCAAAAATGAACCTTATATTGCAAATGGGACTCATGGGACAAAGGAATTTTACAGATGTAAATAAGTTAAAAATATGAAAGGTGAAAATCATCTTGGATTATCTGGGTAAGCACATGTAATTAATCCTGAGTTATCTTAAAGGGGAGGTAAGAAATCACAGGCGAGAGAAGATGCCAAGATCCAAGGAATGTAGGCAACCTCTGGAAGCTAGAAAAAGCACAGAAACAAAGTCTCCCATAAATCCGTCAGAAGGAATGTATCACTGCAAACCAAATTTAGACTTTTGGCCTTCTAAACCATAAGATAATAAATTTGTGTTGTTTTAAGTGAAGTTTTTGGCAATTTGTTTCACTGGCAATAGGAACCTAACACACTTGGCAAATCCTTTCACTGTAATAAAACAAGTTAAACCTAGGGCTATGTGTCTGCAAATCCCATGATTTTAATTCTATTTTGTATTGTTCTCAAATCAACTGGAAGCTTTGTCTTCAAAAAGCCTGAATAATGTTTCTTTGGGACATGGAGCAGCTCTCTTTGAGCACTGCCTAAAAACCTTCACCTGAATTTTGAGAGATTAATGGATTTCAGAATGTTTAGAAAGCAAGGCCATCCACAGGAAAATAATGTTGATTTCTGTTTCCCAGAAATGTGACATAAGCTATAAGGTTGTGATTTGCTGATGCTCTTTACCAAAGGTAACTCCACATGCACTTTAAAAAAATGTTTAACGGCTGTCATTCCATTCTTTCCCTTTTTTTGCACAAATATTTTCAGCGAAGGATCGAAAAATTTTCTAGCAAGTTTTCACAAGTTGCATGTGGATAAGATCATATCAAAAAAGGCATCTTAAAGAATTTTTGCTGTCTGCAAAAAACAAACAAACAAACAAATAAAAAAAACCAAAACTCTTCTAGCCTAGAGCATTTTCTTCCAGCCACCAGTTTTTGAGTATTGTTTTATCATCCAAAGAGATTGACTGCTTGTCAGCAATAAATGTGTTCGGTTACTTCTGTGTTTGATGAAGAAATTTGAGAACACAAAGGGAAAGAAGAAAACAAACATTTATTAAGTGACTTATAAACCTTATAAGTCTTTATATGCTATCTAAATTACTCTCACAACATTAATGGAGATAGACATTACTGACCTCAATTATGACCATAAACAAAGAATTGGGCTAAACAACCTGCCCAAAGTAAGTGGTGAAAAGTGAATTCCTTTCCAAATATTTTGTTTTTATCTCCAAAATCTCCTCTGAGAAATTTTTTCTGACCACCAGCTGAGTTATTTGATTCTCCTATTTGCATAACCAAGACTCTAAGTTTATTTTTTAAGATGAAAATTATGACACTTCATTTATAGCTTTAAAGCATTAAAGATACAAAGGTATAGTGGCTGTTGCAAAGAATGTATCCAGTGAATATTTATTGACTTACTATATGAATAAATGAAAGAAAGTAGGCAGACAGAATTTAATTCAATGCTACCTTTGTGTATCAATTTATCTCCCTGGTAACTTCACTAAGATGAAGAGTGGAGAAGCTAGCACTGGAAATTTATGCCAAAACTTCAACTGAATTATTCCTGGACATTTTTATCTTAACAATAAAAATTCTATACTGTATTACAATCACAAAGAGCTTTCACATATATTAGCTCTTTCGACTTTCACAACATTACTGGTATTTTACAGATGAGAAAACTGAGTATTACAGGAGGTAAATAAATTTTCCAAAGTCTTGGAGGTAATTAAATGACAGAATTGGACTTCTAACTCTCATTTTCCAATCTTAAATCCTGTGCTTTTTATCTACCATTTCAGTTTCCTGATTTTGTTAATTATTTACTTGTCTCTTATAGTTTGAAAATTCTACCACAACTGTCTTTCACTTTTCTCATGTATGCATTCAGTGATCTACAGACTTATTCACACAAAAGTGATGAATGTTTTCTATGTGCCAGGTATAATGATACATGCTTGAGAAAATGGATATGGTCTTTATGTTTGTGGAACATGAAATCTGGAAAAGAAAAGAAATGTTAGGCAAATAAGTACACATTTGGCTATAGGAAGAGCATTTTTATGAGTGCTAGAGAATAAAAAGTATCAGATAATGTAGAGGAAACAAGGTGAGGCTTCATTTAAATTGTTTGAGTCATAAGAAACCGTTCTGAAGAAAAGATATTCAAACTGAAACTTGAAGTACGTGTTGAAATTAGTCAGGAGCCTTGGCCAAGAGCCTTGGATGCAGAAAGAAATCCTGTGCAAAGGCCCTGAAGTGAGAATGAGTTTGAAGGTCAAGAAAATAAACACAAAGACAAGGCAGGTGGGAAACAGAAACCAATGAGGGGAGAAGAGAAAGACAATACTAGACTGGTAGGCAGTGGCCAGATGATGCAAAGTATTGAGGATATGTTAAAGATGCAAAATTTTATCCGAAGAGCAATGGGCACTCTAAAAGTTTCTAAGCACGGAAGTGAACTTCTCCTGTTTTTTTGTTTGTTTGTTTTTAATTTATTAAAAATCACTTTGGTCATTAGATCATCAAAGACAACAACTAGAGAAAAACAATTATGGTTTCAGATGGTAAGCACATTATTCTAACTGTATTTTGGAAATAAATTCAAAGGGACTTGGTAATGAATTGGTTAGGGACGAGGGTGAGGGTAAAGAGTTGCTTCCAGGTCAAATCATGAGCTCCTCGGTATGGAAGGCTGAGATGGGAAAGGTGAAAATGAAGAGATGTGGGGGAAAGATCAAGAGTTCAGTTATGCACATGGTAAATCTGAAATGCATGGAAACGGTCCAGAAGCTAGTTGAATACATACATTTAGAACTCAGAAGAAAAATTTGAAATGTAATTTTAACTCTTTACCCATCTTCAGTAATAATTGTCAAGAAATCAACATTGACCACAGTTTTCTTCATCCTACTTACGCATCAATCCAGCACCCAGACAATGCCTGGCACAAAGTAATTTTAAATAAATAATTTTAGAATTAGCCATCAGAGAGATGCAAATTAAAACCACAATGAGACACCACCTTATTTCTATCAGAATGGCTATCATTAATAATCAATAACTAACAAGTGCTGCTGAGGATGTGGAGAAAAGGGAACCCTAGAGCACTATTGGGAACACAGACTGGTGCAGCCACTGTGGAAAACTGTGTGGAATTTCCATGGAATTTCCTCAAAAAACTAAAAAAAGAATGGTCTTTTGACCCAGTGATTCCACTGCTTAGAATATACCCTAAGAATTCAAAAGCACCAATTCAAAAGAAGTTATGCAACCCTACGTTCATAGCATTGCTATCTTCAATGCCCGAGTGCTAGAAACAGCCTAAGTGCCCATCAGAAGAGGAATGGAGGGGTGGATCAAAAAACTGCGGTGCATTTACACAATGGAATGTCACACAACAGAGAGAAAGAACTCCTATCTTTTGCGACAGCATGGAACTGGAGACTATTATACTAAGTGAAATAAGCCAGTCAGTGAAAGACAAGTACCATGTGATTTCACTTATAAGAGGAATCTAATGAACAAAATAAACTAATGAGCACAATAGAACCAGAGACATGGAAACATAGAACAGAATTACAGTGGCCAGAGAGGAGTGGGAAGGAGAATGATGGTGGAAAGAAGGGGAAGGGAATAGTCAGAACACATACATATATGAATGGCCCATGGACATGGACAACAGTGTGGGGATTGACTATGTCAGCGAGGGATGGACTGAGTGAAGGAGTGAAAAGGGAGAAAAATTGAGACAACTGTAATAGAATAGCAATAAAAAAATGAAAAGTCCTCAAATAAAATTTTTATCAATTAAAAAAGGAATTATTTTACATAAGAAAACCACTGAGGTCTAGAGATAGTTGAGTAACATTCAAAGACAAGACAGCTGGTGGGTGACCATGTTGTTTCTTTTCATCTGAAGTTGAACTCTGCTCCATTTCTCTATACTTAACAACTAAAATGGCAAATATTTTCTTCAGTAATTGTTTTGAGGGTCTTTTTAGATTCCCTATTTATATATATAAGTCCTATTCCAGATTTCTGTTCTTTATAAAAATCATGGTTAGTCCCTTTTTAATGCTAACCAGCAATTTTTTTTTTATTCAGTAAATTTTATTAAATGTATTTTTATTCTTTAATTATTGCCGATGAGAAAGAATGTCAGTTTGTTCAGAAGCTTTGATTCTGACATTCATTTTTGATCAGAGGGAGGAACTGATTATAAACTCTGAAGCAATACGAGTTGCAAAATAAATTGTGGAAAGGCATATTCAAAGCCTTAGTCAAAATATGGGGAAAATCCTCAACTTTATTGGAAAAAAATTTAGCCAAAACCATTTTAAAAAGTGCTCCTTTTTAAATCATGCTTCTGCATGTGAAATGAAACAGCTGTCTTTGCTTAAGCCATCCATCTATATTTGCAATGTTTCCTAAAAAAGAAAATGAAGATAAGCTATTCATTCTTAAAAGTTTAATTACTTGTTCAGATTTAGATATTGAGTCCCTGATATTTATAGCTGCTTTAAAAGGAAAACAATTGTGAACGTAAAGTAACATGCTTTTCTCAGGAAGTGAGATATTTATATGTATTTATAGTAGCATGTGTGTTTCTATAATCTCTGACTAAAATAAGCCTTTATGAACCATCTCCTCCCACTCCTAGCTCTCTCCCACCCACTCAGTTCGTGCTTCTGCCTGAAAGTGGTGACGACATATTTCAGTCATTCTCAAAGTGGAATAACTGGGAGGAAAGAGAACTTCTAGTATGTGCTTCCCAGATTGTGTATAAGTAGCGTTGCAGATGGTACATGCGGCTGCTTTTGAAACTCCTCTATATTCCTTTTCTAAGCAGGTTACAGTCACATCTGGCTCTTCTCTCTCTGCAGACTGACCTAATTCTTCATGACTTTGCAAGACCTATATGCAGCCCAGACTTGGGGCATAGAGAAGCCTAGTTCGCGAAGGCTCTCAAAGCCACGAGAGGGACACTTGGAACTTTGAAATTCTTCAGAAGGTGAAGCAAGCTCTTAGCGGAGACAATACCTCTCAGTTTAAATATTAATTGAAGGGTTAGTATGTGGAAGAACAATTAGGCTTGTCTGATAATTGCCGATGGGTAGAAATAAGGACAATGCAATAAGTAAGCTCCAGGAAGACAAAATTGAACTCAGTATCATTAACAGCAGTTATTCAATGAGTGAATAAGCAGTGGGACTATTTAAGAATGAGCAGGCTGACCATATACTGCAGAGGCATGTAAGCAGTGTGACTAGAACAGTGTTTTTTTACTTATTGGATATTTCTGCCTTTCATCTATAGTCTGAGTCACCAAGTTACACACACATATAGAAGTATGTAACATGTTTGTTTCACTTATTACACACAAGAACACAGAAGTATCACAGATAAATAATGTACATATATAACTACAACACAGATTTCAAAAGGAGAGTTAAACCTCCTAGACTTATGCACTGTGTTTTCTGGTCTTTTGTATTCTATTACCTCATCTTTTAAAAAATGGCTGGTCACCGATTTCCTAATTCCCTGGCAGTTTGAAAACCATTTGATTAGACAATTTTAATGCCCCTTCCAATGCTGAGCACAGGAGGTAGTCATGTTTATTCAATAAACTTTTACAAGTGTATAACTAGTTGCTGCTGCTATTGTTTTTCCACAATCATGAATAAGAAAGATCTTGGATGCAGTCACCCTGGAACGACAGACAATCCTGTACTGCTTCCATCACTGTAATATTTGGGTTTTTTTTTTTAATGTCTCTAGAAGTAAATTGCAGAACTACATAAACATACAGGCATTTACTCATTCATTTGTTGATTAAAATATACTCCTATTTTATTTTGAAAGCCTCCCATTTGCTTTGCTATGTCCTAATGAAACAAATAACTATATATGATTGTTAGTCCAGTTTGCCACTCCTCCAAACACCCCCAAGTGTGCCCTGTTCCACTGATACAGGGGAGGAGCTGAGGAGCAGGTTGTAAGAAGGGAGCAATGACAGAGGGCAATGATTGTGACATGGGATATGGGAGGAAGGTCATGCATAGCCTTGGGTGAAAGGTGATGATGTAAATCCAAACAGACTCCCAAGATTCTCAGCAGGACCAGTTTTTAATGTGTAGGATGAAAAACCAACCTTCAGCAAACTTCGTATTTGTGGGATATGAACATGAGAGTCTCCAAAATATTGGGGAAATTGCATAACTGCTTTAAAATCTAAGCTTTATCTCTATTGATAAACCTATTTTTCTATTTAGATATGTCATACCTAAGTTTTTAGACTTTCTGGAAAGAAGGAGAAAGTAGCATATTCATGCATTTCAGGATCACTCAGCGTCGAACACTCAAAAAGAATTTATTATGGATTTTATGTCTCAAATGCAGGGGAAATGGATCATGGTCCCTAAACTTTGTCTCGTTTACTTTTAGACTCTGGTGGATTGGTCCGTGGTCATTGGACAATACTGACTAAATATTTACTGAGGCCCTTAGAATTCATGAACTTTCCCACAATTTTTCTTTTTAAAAAGTTACTGACATCAACTATATTATCATTTTTTCAAGGTATAATATTCTACACATATTCTACCCATGCTCTCAAATAGTTAAATGTTATTTTTAACTAATTATGTTCTAAGTTTTTACTTAGAATTTTTAATCTAGTGATAAAAAATGAGTTCAATTGAAATGTTGGCAGATCCTATCTATGATAGGATAGATAGTGCCATCTATCCTATCATGCAGATCCGAATGGCACCATCCGACAGATTTAACAGATTAGACTTGGGAAGGTGAGGCAGTGTTCTGAGGGGTATGGTTTAGCAAGAGTTAAAACAAACCAATGGCTAATCCCCAGCAAATGTGCAGAGGAGGCAGAGTTTGTCTTGAGCTTCTCAAATCCTGCCTCTTGCTTCTTTCCCATAACCAATGCCTTCCCTTCCATTCAAACGAACTCTTCCACACAATTGAGAATCAGCACCTTACAAATTTGAGGCTGATAAGGACAACTTTCTGTGGTGCCTTTTAGAGAGGGTTTTTGCATTGAAGCCAGCCAGATTTCTCTCCCAGCCTACAGCAGGCCTTCAGCTTCCTGCAGTCAATAGAAACACACAGCCTGCATGCTTTCCTGGCCTTCATTCCTACTCAGTTGCTGAACTATTGATCTTTACATGATTATACACCTGACCAACAGTAGTTACTGGTAAGTCACAAAGTATATGTTGAGGGATTACTAAGTGACTGGTGTGCTGCCCACTTGTTTTGGACTTTCAAAAGCAATGTACACAGAGCTGTCTGCTGAGTTAGGTTCACTTGACCTGCGGTGGTTCTCAGCCTCCCATCCCAGCTCAGCTCCAGCATTCTGTTTGTCTAACCTTAAAGTCACTGCAGAACACCGAGTTCCCGGACTTCCCTCTGGTCCAATCAGGCTCTGTGTCCCAGAGTGTACTGCAGTTTTTGGCACATCTGCTCACCCCAGCTCCTGCTCCAGAAGGAAGCGGGGAAGCACAGCCAGAGGCTGCTCTCTGAGCAGCTGCAAGGTTAAGCACTCGCTGGCCCTCCATGCTTCTCAGAGTCCCAAGTCCCTGGGGTGGCAGGAAAGGTTCAAGCCGTGCAAAAAAAGGAATCTGGCTGTTCAGGCATCCTCACCTTCCTTCCTCTTTGTGCTTCTGGCAGGAAGTCACTGATATAAGATGACACTTTAAAAAAAAAAACAAGCAAAGGAATGATAGAATGCTGCCTAAATCTCAAGCTTAGTTTCCAGTTTTCTGCTTGTCTAGAAGCCAGTAAAACTGAAAGACATCAGATCACATCACCTACTTAATAGACATTTTGAGAAAGACTTTACTATTGAACACCTTATACTAAACCACATACTACAGTCCCTGGGTTTTGGCGCTGTAGTTGCAGAGTCTATCAGAAAAGACATGCGAAATACGGCCACGTCCTGACTGCAGGGCTCAGTGCATCCTCTTTCTGCAAGCCTGCTGTTGTTTCTGTGAGGTCCTGTGGTCAGTTGGAGAGTGGGGACTCAGGGCAGGCCGACCAAGATACCATGATAACAATCTCAATTGTTTCGAGTTAAAATCTGTTGGGAAGCAGCAGGAGCAGAAGGAGCTCTCTGGCTCCTTCAATCTCCAAATGCAGGAAATCAACCATACAACAGGGATCCTCCCTGCTGCTGAGGACCAGGAGACAACAGAATCAGAACAGTTCAAACAAACACCTACCATCAGAAAAAGCCTGTATAAACAAACCTGGTGGAGCCTTTACTAACTCACTACCTAAAGCCCAAATCTGGCTTAGATTCCTCTAATCAGTGCTAACTTGCCTTGTCCTGTCCATTCTTGACCAATTCATTGTTTTGTGTCGACAAGTATAAAAACGTGCCTGGCTCAATTATGAGCTTTGCTTCATGATCTGAGCGTCGTGTTGTGATTTTTTTCGTGAACACATATTGATTTTTCTCCTGTTAATAATCTGCTCTTGTGTCAATTTTATTATTTTAGTGTTCGTCCTGCTGTAAGAAGTAAGAAACAGAAAAAGGGGGGAACCTTCCCCTCCCCAACAGACCCAAGGCTCAGTTTTTCAGATTCCTGGAACTGCAGGGTAGACAAGAAGACATCTGACTGTACATCTCCTGCCTCTGGCTCAGGTCACACAGCCATCATTTGAAGCAGGCAAATGGGAAGTTGTCTAACTTTGTTCCTACACTGCTGGGCATAGCTTATCTATTGACAGATCACATACGCATATTTTCACTTTGATGGTAGTGATGAGAGAGTGGGGGGAATTAGTTTCTCAGAGGAATTCTAGAGAAAAGCTAAAGTTTAAAAATGTCTGGAATTTAACACTAGATAGATGATGATCATAAATAATCAGCCTTCTGGCAAGCAGGGTTCCACACTGGGCAGAGGAAAGAGGGAAGGGAAGGGAAGCCATGGCTCATGAGTTCCCTCTGTTCCAGGAGTCTTTCATATGTATTACCTACTAGGAGTGACCTCCTCAAAATAAAATTTATTTGTAAAAATTTGTATATTTATCTTTACATCTTTAAATTTCAATCACCTTCCAAGTATTTGAAGCAATACACCTATTTGATGCAATACACCTATCAAAATCTTTTCTCCACTGCTTATAACAGTTTTTGAACTTGCTAATTTTGATGCCTTTTAGTGCTTCTGCCATTTTTGTTTGTTTGTTTGTTTCACCTCTTCCATATCAGCAAAATATTTCCCTTTGAGAAATATTTTCATTGGGGTAGCAAAAAGAAAGTTGCTCAGGGTGAGATCGGATGAATAGCAAGGGTGGGGCATGGAATCATGCTGTTTTTGGTCAAAAACTGCTGAAAACTTAGTGCAGTGTGGGCAGGTGCACTTGTAAGTTACCCATCATTAAATGGGCAAATACGTTGAGTCTTTAAAAAATCACCGAAGCTGAACCCAGCCTCTCACAACAACACCAGCTGCTACACTGGTACAGTTGGGTTCCTAGAAAACTCACCTAGTGGGGTAGCCTGCACTCTAAGAAACCCACCCTCCAGAAGATAATTCTGGTTTATTTTGAGTCCCCCCCTCGTATTTTCACCATAATTCTGTAAGAGGGCAGTTGGGTATCTGTGGAAACTGAGATTCAGTTACTAACTCAATGCACGGGGTCTCATTTTATCTGTGAATATATCTCAATCCAAAGCCACAGTCCTGTGTTGGCAAGCATGGGGCACTGTACCCTCAGTAGCATATTTTATGTGCGTGTGCATGTGGGTGCTTGCATGCACACATACACACTATATATATATATATATATATATATATATATATATATATATATATAATATATATATATAATTCTCACAACAACTCACTGAATGCATGAGGCTGAAGGAAATGAAGTGTTACGTAGAACTTGAAGTAGCTGAGATGGAATGGCTGTCCAAGTTTCCTGTGACTCCTGATCCCTGCTTTTCCCACAGCTCCACTCCATTTGTGTGGGACATTTGGAGGGGGCTTTACACATGCCAATAATTTGCAGCTGTAGTAGACCCAAGAGAGCAGAGAGGGGAGAACTCTGTGATTGATGGAGAAGACATATGACTTAAGTCAAAAAGGAAGGACAGTCTTGCACGAGATGCTTCTAGCAGCATGAGAATGCCAGGGACCGCCAGCATTCTGAGGCTAGAGGCCAGAAAAGACAAGGACGAAGTCCTTCCCAAGAGCCAGCAGGGAGAGCATGGCTCTACCACCATCTTCATTTCAGACTTCTAGCCTCCAGAACTGTGAGAGAATACATTTCTGTGGCTTTACACAACTCAGTTTTTGATCATTTCTATGGCAACCCTGGAAATTAATAGAGAATTCAATCAAAACTTTCCCAACTCTCTATTCCATTTCCCTATCGATTTTATTTATTTATTTATTTAAAAGAAGGAGAAAGACATCAATGTATGGTTGCCCTTCACCTGCCTCCAGCTACGGATTCGGCTGGAGACCTGGCTTGCAACCTCCCTATTTATTGTAGCCATAGCGTTTACCACTCTCTGAAATTACTGTTGTTGTCATAAATATAATTCAGAGGTATTTGTAATGTGTGTAACTATATATTATGTTTACATATTTATATATGTATAATATGTAGATATTTGAAAGTGCAAAATGCACCGATCTAGTTCACTCAACACCTCGAGGATTGTCTATGCATAACAGAGCTATATAAATATCTGTTGAATGAATATGTGAACTTTGTGAATGCAGTAACAACACTCCACTTGGATAATCTCTGAACAAAAGCCTTTGTTATAAATGCTGCAACCTCTTCCCTCACTGAAGGCCAGATTATCGCACATGTGAAATAGTATTTCAATACTTCATTTGCTAAACCTAATTCAGTGAGCACTGAACTCAAATTGTCCCACTTACTCTAACTCCTAGGAAGATGAAGAGAGCTGTCAAGACAAGCTTTTGTATCACAAATATATCATAAGGATATATATGTCTCAGTATGATTTCTACAGCAAAGGTCTGGATTGAAAACATAACAGTAACTAGTTAATTAAAGAAAAAAAAAGCGAAGGTGTTAAATCAAATATATCAGTTGAAAAAAACCAATTAATTTTACTTTTAGCTGCCCCTATTATTTAAGAGCTGAAACAGGAGGTTCACAAACAACTATGATCTTTCCTATGGCTTAGCAAAAATAAATTTATTTTTGAATCTGAATTTAGGTTGGCTAAATTGATTATGGCTGTTTATGCTCCAATTCATTACATGTTCTGTTTAATCAAGTTTATACTAATGTCACTTTCTGTTGCCTATCATAGATGAATCCTAATGTTGCAAACTCAAATTTTAGGGGGCAAAACTCAATCTGCAAAAATGAAAGCCCTCTGATTTCTATCATAATGCACCATATAATCATGACATACTGTTTTTCATGTCATTTGTTTTCTCTTAAAAATTATAAGAGTAAGAAAGTTTTATGATAACCATTTAGAAAATACAAAAATGTGTCAGGAATGAAATCCGTCCTACCAACCTTAACTAACAGCTGTTAATGTACTAGTTAATTTTATTCCAGTTGGTTTTGCGTGAACAAATTCTTAACAAAATACATGCACAGCAATATAGATGAGTTTCTCACAAAATTAAGAACATATGGTATATAATATACAGTTTTCTTATCCTGCTTTCCTGGGGGCCAAATAAATATTGGTTTCTTTTATTCACATTCTATGTACATTTTTTTCATGTTAATATGACTTTAAGTGGTTGCCCAGCATTTAATTATATGAATACACGATGCATTAGTAAGTGGTCTGTTGTTGAAAATGTAATCTATTGTTAATTTGTAAATGATGTGTTAGTAAATATTGTTGTCTATAAATATTTATGTATATCACTGATTATTTCCTTCAGGTGAATTCACATAGGTGGAATTGTACAGTCAAAGTATAAGAACACGTTTAAGGATTTTGTATCAATTTATCATTCCTTCCAGAAGTATTTTTTGAATCCCGCCACACATACACTGTACATATATATGCACTTAATTCCTAAGTAAAAATGATAGTTTGTTGCTTTAGTGGTGTTTTGGAATAATAACAAAATCAAACACTTTGTATGTTTATATCCTTTTTGTTTTGTTTTGTTTTGTTTTGTTTTTACCTATTCATCATATATTTTTATTTTATTTTTTAAATTAATATATTTTATTTATTTTGCTATTACAGTTGTCTGAATTTTCCTCCCTTTGCTCCCCTCCACCCAGTACCCCATTTCTTCCAGCAATGCCCTCCTTAGTTCATGTCCATGAGTCATGCATATAAGTTCTTTGGCTTCTCTATTTCCTTTATTCTTCTTAGCATCCCCCTGTCTATTCTGTAACCACCAATGTGTACTTTTTGGTTTTTTTCCTTTCACATCCAGACAATTCACCATTGAATTACTGCCTTCTGTCAGCTTCTCAAATCATATTAATACAAAGTTTCCTTTTCAATTTCCAAAATGCCTATATTAATTCATTTGTTTAAAGAATTACTCTTTTAAGTAATATGAATTGCAATATTACCAAACACATGCAAAAACACATTTACACCCATACATATTTTTACACATATTTAAAGTACATACTGGATTGTGAAAAGTTAATACAAAAAAATTAAAATATGCCAATAGCTTACATAATTATTACATGTTAAATGATAGTGTTTTAGATATATTGTAGCAAAATTAAGCAGAATCTTTCTTCTTTAATACTTATTTTACTCTGGAATGCTATTTTTGTGAAATGGTGTATTGCAGAACTCACTTTTGTGAAAGTTGTCCTAGAGACAAAAAATCAATTCGCTTTCTGAGTCAGATCCTCCCCACTCCAATAATACAACTCAACTTTATTTTAAGCTACTGGAACTACAAATTAGTTATAATTTGGGGTGTTAATCTTTCTCTTACTGACTCATATTAAATACAAATTAAATATATTAACCCTTTGGTAAACATGTTGTAAATGCTTTTCTTAATTTATGGTTTGCTTAATTTTATTCTCAACATTTTTCTTATAAACATTGTTAAGCCCACAATAGAAAATGCAAATTTAAATAACGAGATATCACTACACACTTATTAGAAAGGCCAAAATCCAGAGAAATGACCATATGAAATGCTGGGAATGATGTGGCACATGAACTCTCATTTATTGCTGGTGAGAAGGCAAAAGGGTACAGCCACTTTGGATAACAGTTTGGCAGTTTCTTACAAAACTAAATACAATCTTACCATATGATCCAGTAATCATGCTTCCTAGCATTTACCCAAAGGAGTAGGAAAATTATGTACTCATAAAAACCTGCACATGGATGTTTATAGCTGCTTTGTTCATAATTGCCAAAACTTAGAGACAACCTGAATGTCCTTTAGTAGGTGAGTGGATAAATAAACTGTGGTCCATCCAGTGATATAATTTAGCACTAAAAGAAAAAAGAGCTTTATAGCCAGGCATTTTAGAGAAGAACATAAAACACAACCTAAAATGCATATTAGTAAGTGGAAGAAGCCAATACATACTGTTTGATATGCTGTCCTGGGAAAGACAAAACTACAGAGACTGAAAAGATTGGTGTTGCCAGGGTTTGGAGCGAAAGAGGGGAGATGAATGGGTGAAGCCCAGAGGAGTTTGGGGCAGTGAAAATACTCTACATACAGTAGCAATAGATACATACCATACATTGGTCCTAGCTCATAGACTGTATACCACCATGAGTGAGCTATAGTATAAACTATGAGCTCTGGATGATTACCATGTGTCCATAGGGGTTCATCAGTGGTAACAAATGTACCACTGCGGTGAGGGATGCTGATAATGGGAGGGGATACCTGGGTCACCTCCTTACTTTCCCCTTGATTTTGCTGTGAACCTAAAACTACTCTAAAAATAATAAAGTTTTAATTTAAACAAAAAGCCTACCATCAAGTTTCTCAATCTTCTCAATTATGTTTTCTTCCACTTGTATGTTGGAAAGAATATGCTGACCATGAAATGATTCAGGAAATGTTTATGAGCACCTACTACGTGGCAGACCCTGGTCTGGGCACGGGGTTTGTAAACAGGGACAACCGAGCTTCCACCCTAGAAGGGCTGGATTCACAATGAACAACATAGACAGTGAACTAAATAAATAAATTGTCATTTTGGGATAAGTTCAAAATCTCTCCTTAGTGATACTTTATTTGTGACTAAAACGATAAAATTGCATTTTAAAGTTTTTGTCTAGAAATCTCCTTAGCCAAACTTTTTCTCCTTAAGTAGATTTTCTATTTTCTGTGTTACTGCAGACCATAGTGTTGTCAAAAGTTCTGCCTTTATTTAAGACAAGTGTTTGTTCAATGTTCACTAACAATTTTTTCATTGTCTTTCAGGCTTACCATCGCCACGAATATTCTAATTTTTGCCTACCACATGGTCTCAAAGAAAATGCCCAAGGTTTTTTGCCTTTTGACAGCATCCCAATTCAGATACCACTTTAGGTATCAGGTAGGGTTTGATCAGGCGAACAAAACTAAAAATGACATGGCATAAGGAATGCATGATAGAAATTAGACTATTCATTTATGGGAGTTGGTGAAGAAGTCTATGGAAGAATGTTTACTCTGGCTCTGGTGTTGGGAATGAAGTCTCTGTAGGTCAGTAAGACCAACAACAGTCAAGAAGAATAACCAAAAGTGAATTGGGAAGAGTGAGGACAAACTGGGATGAATTGGAACTGACAAGAATCAACTGCAACCCATATCCCTCACCAGTTCTGACTGATGACACCAGTAACCAGCAATTGAAACCAATGTCCTTTGTCACAGAGCTATACACATACACCTGGTAAATACTCAGAGAAACTGAAAAGCATGTAGAGCTAGTAGAGGTGGTGGAGCCACTGGTCCAGTTGCTGCCCATGACCCACAAGTAAGTAGGCAGACATCTGTAACAAGTGTGAGATGCTGGGACACCTGGCACCCTACTCTTTTTTTATTGATTTATTTCCACCTTTAAAAAAAAGTGTTTAAACTTAAAGTCATCTTGTCCAGTTTACACAGCTGAAGGCAGTAGGAGGACACACGTTGATTTAAATCTTATTTCTGTAATCACTATTCACACAATGCATGTTTTATTATGGGGCCAAAGTCTAAGAGGTAATGGCTTCTCTTACTGCAATGATTTCTTTCCATTAATACTGAAGGATTTGTGTTTTATAGATTTCCAACTTTAGCTTTGGCTGCAGCAAAGAGAGTCAAGACGTTCAGTTTTCTTTATTATCTTTGGTCAGTGTTTTCTGTTTTAAAAACAGCTTTCCCTTTATTATCGCTTTTTAAAAATTTGAACCATTAAAATAGTTTTTAGTATTTCATTTTCTATGGCATCTCAAGTAACTTCTAAATGTAGACTGATTGTAAGTGTGTTTGTGGTAGTTTTACAGCTGCTGCCAAAGGCTATTTTTTCTCTCTCCCTGTCTCTGTCTGATTTACTCTTTTCTGTTCTCTCTCTGTTTCCCTGTCTCTCCCTCTCTCTCTCTCTCTCTCTCTCTCTCTCTCTCTCTTTTCCCTCCCTACCTTCCTGAGGAAAATATGACTTTTTAGAATTAATAAGGAAATCTTGAAGTAATTGCAGTTATTGTTAGATGATTTTTCAAGAAAACAAGGTCTAAGGGCTCATTTTCATTTAACAGTGTTACATACAATAAGGAAGATAGGAGACAATCCCAGGAAGAAACAGGCCTCTTCCAAGGAACAGTGTAGGTCAGAGGCTTCCATTCTGCCAACCGGTTTTCAGCTTTTCTTTATCTTATATGTGCATAAGTTAATCATATCATGCAAAACCAGGAAGAAAAGAATATGATGAATTTTTGATTCTCATTGAGAATTAATAGTCTGATACTTCCCATAAATTCAGTACCATCTCTTGAGTTCCTAATAGCGCAGTACATGACAAGATAAATTGCTAGTAACTTTAAACAAATTACAGTTTTGCCAACCTAAGAGGCAAAGTAGAAACTTGTGACATTTTGAAAGTGTTCACAAGGCAACATGAAAGAGCTCCCAATTAAAGCTGATAAAAATGGCAACTGTGAACCTACACAAAGTTCTTGCTTTATACAGGTAGACACACCGCTCTTTTGCTATTTTGCACAATATCTGTCTTACAGGCATCCAGTTTCATCTAGTCAAAAAGCAACAATGCAAACAGGGTCAAGCTTAAGTAGCTTAAGTACATATCACTATCTTCTTTGTTTTGTGTGTGAATGTGTGTGTGTGTGTGTGTGTGTGTGTCCCTAAATTGCCTGAGGACCTCATCTAAATTTCAGTCATCTACTTATCTACTTATCTCTCACAATGATTTACACAGTCCCCAATCAATATTAGATAAATGCTTGTTAAATGACTTAATGATGTTGAATAGAAATAATCTTTAATGAACAGAACCATTTGTATACGTGTCTATGTAACAGAGAAAGAGGAAGAAATTTAGTATGGTTATGTTTCAAAATGATACCTCCAGCTAAAAGTGTTTCAGGGCAGAGGCTTGGCCCTGAGTGGGTCTGCTGGGGCCAGCTGTAGTGTGTGGGCTCTTGAGTTCATGTAGGAAAGATTTCACGAGTCCAGGTGGCTATGAGGATCCACTCATTAAAGCTGGGGACAGTGAAACAAGGAAGGACTTAGCACAGAGGAAGCAACAGGGAGCCTGGGCTGGGCTGCCTTACCTCAGTGGGAAGTCAGAGAAAAGGGGGCTTTGGGGACAGGGTCAGGGGACTAGCCTGGGACAAGCTGCCAGCTGCCCATTGCCTTAGAGTTTGCATGTCTGTGAAGAAAGAAGTTGGGGTGGAGGAAAAAGGAAATGGCTTAGGCTGCTTCCCAGAGGGAGAGTGCATATACTGGGTCCCTTGTCTTAAGGCTTTTATTGCTCTCTTGTAGATGGGAATCCCAGGGGAAGCCTCAGGGGAGGGTTTAGTAGAATATTCATCAGTTCTCCAGGTGTGTCCTTTCAGGGTGATGGTCTTCTCCGATTGGTCAGTGACAGGGGGGTCTTCAGTTACTGCAGTTGGCTCTGGCTCACCCACCCACCTGGTTTTGCTGTTATTCTAGGCCTGGAGTGTTCATAGCAGCACTATTTACAATAGCCAAGTGCTGGAAACAGCCTAAGTGCCCATCAGTGGATGATTGGATCAAAAAACTTTGGTACATTTACACAATGGAATTCTATATAGCAGAAAGAAACAAGGAACTTGTACCCTTTGCAACAACATGGACGGAACTGGGGAGTATTATGCTTAGTGAAATAAGCCAGTCAGTGAAGGACAAATATCATATGATCTCACCCATTACAGGACAATAATGAACAA
>PVIW01005805.1:16627-99174 GCA_004026585.1 Noctilio leporinus | reverse complement strand
CAGTGTTTGCCCTCAGCCTCTTACCCACACTTCCCCCTTCAGATTGGCTTCTGCCTCTACCATTCATTTATCTGTTTTTCTTTTTCTTTTTTTTTTAATTTTATTGTTGTATTTTATCCATCCCCTTTTTGCTCCCCTCTGTCCCCCTCCCCACCCACCCATTCCCCCCAAAGTCAATCCCACGTGTTGTCCATATCCATGGTTCCTTTATACTAGGTTCTTGTCTAAACTGCTCCCCTTCCTTGCCTCTTCCTCCCCCTCCCCCCAACCCCCTTCCCCCTGACCACTGAAGGCCTATTCACTGTATTCATATATTTGGTTCTGTTTTGCTTGTTGTTAGTTTTGTTCATTATTGTCCTGTAATGGGTGAGCAATTATCTATTTTTCAAGCACTGTTGTGCTTAGGTTCACTATTAGTTACTAGAAATGTGGAGCAACTAGCACCAAGAAATAATTATAAAATAACAGGGAAATGGAGAGTATGTCCATGTACCAGAAGCTCAGAGAAGTTTCTCTGAGTCCACTTCCTGAAGGAGTACATCTGAGCTGATTCCTAAAGGATAAGAGGTCTGTAAGGTGAAGACAAGAAAGGATATTCCAGGGATGAGCAAGGGGACAGAGGGAATAAACCACATGATATTTGGGAGGAGCTAAGAAGGGACATTGGGAAGATGGAGATGAGCACTCCAGCGGTGAGAGCTGGAAGTGGAGAGGCAGGCAAGGGGAATGGGAGGAGAGCCTTGGGGGCTCTGTCCAGGGGCCTGGACTGTCTTCTAAGGAGGCAGTATCTGGGCAGAGCTGCAGTTAGGACAGTCACCCTGTGGATGATGGATTGGAAGGACATGGCCTAGAGGTTGGGAGACCTGGTAGGAGGCCACTGCCATGGGCCTGGCAGGAGGTGGAGACCTGGAGAGAAGGGACTTGGCTGGATGCAGAGGGGAACTGAGGGCAAAGAGTTGGGATGAGGTTGGCTTGGATGACTTGTTGCTGAGTTGCTGGAAGGGGAGCGTGAAGACTGGACTTCTTGGTTATAGCTTTAAAAGGAATGGGCATGTATCCCATGTAATGCTCTCCCCCCTGGCTAGGACACAGATGTGATGACAGGAACTAGAGTATCCATGTTGAACTCAGAGACTAAAGATGAATTTAAGAGATGGCAGAGCCCCATCACAATCTAGGAGTATCTACCTCTGGACTGTTATGGATAGAACTCAACTTGTACCTTTTTAAAGCCATTACAGTTTACAGTCTCTGTAAAGGTAACTTAGGATATACTTGAATGAATGCATGTATAGTCCACTGATTCTCCACTAAACTGTTTGAGCCTTTCCACCCACTTCTTGACCCTTGCCTACAGTGGTCCCTGAGCCAGGAAGTACCATCTTTTCTGGCACCTCCATGCCTACCCACTTGGACAATGGACACCATCAGGTCAGGATTCTACCTTAGCATTCCTTCCTTTAGGACCAGTTTTTCCTGCTATGCCTCCAGCCCACTCCATTTTTTTTTTTTTTTTTTCCATTTCTGCAAGCTTTTCAGGGGCTAGCCATGTCTTATTCTTTTGTTGGCCCATGCTTCCTTCTATTAGGGACTCATTCAATACATGATGGTTGGATGATTCTGAGAAGTGGGCCTGGAGAGTACGTTGTAGGGCTGGTGGGAGAGTTTTTTAATGTGCTCACTCTATGAATCAGGTGGTTTAGGTTATGCTGTGTAACAAATGACCACAAATTCTGAATGGCTTAAAAACACAAAGATTTTGTTCCTTTCTCACAATATCTACCCGTCATTGGCCAGGGGAGAGAGCTCTGCTCCTCTGAGTTGCTCAGGGACCACAGATGACAGAGGTTTCTCCATCTTATGATGTCATTGCCTCCACACAGGCTTTCTTGGCAGAGGAAGAGAACAGGCAGAGATGCCCACCAGCTTTTACATGCTTCCAGCCAAAAGTGGCACATACCCTTTTTGCACATGTTGCATCGGGTAAAATAAGTGCTCTAACCAGATCTAACTTCAAGGAGATGGGGATATATAATCTTGTTTGCCTAGAAAGAGAAGAGAACTGGAAATCTTGGTTAGCAGTGATGCTGTCTACCAGTTGGGTGTGTAAAAGTCTGGCACAATATTGAGAACATACAGGGAATGCGTGATAATATTGGCAATAACTTTGCATCTCCTTATTTCATGTGTTTATTAATTTTGAACAGCTATGTTTCTAAGGTTATGATTTAACATAATTGTTTCAGGTATAAAGTATTAAATTCTAGCCTTGGCTTGTAGCACAGTGGATAAGGTGCTGGCCTACAAACCCAAAGGTCACTGGTTCCATTCCCAGCCAGGGCATATAATCAGGTTGCAAGCCAGGTCTCCAGCCAGGTCTGTGGCTGGAGGCAAGTGAAAAGCAACAATACATTGATGTCTCTCTTCCTCTCTGCTTCTCTCCCTTCCCCTCTCTCTAAAAATAATAAATAAAAACTTTGTTTTAAAAAGTATTAAATTATAAGAGCAACTGTCATGTCAAAAGATTATGTTAAAGCAACAATAATTTCTGGACTGTGTGCAGGGCAACTGCTAAGGAAATTGCGGACTTCAATAACATCCCTTTACGTAGACTTTGCAATGTGAAGAAGGTGTATGATGCTGATCCTGATGTTGCCACACCAATAAGGAAAACGCATAAGGTATGCAAGGATCACACAAGTCCAGATATTGTACACAAAATCCAGGAGATCATCAATGAAGATCCAGGAAAGTCAGTGTGCTCCATAGCAAGAGAACTGCAGATGTCAGATGCAACAGTTCCCAAAATTATTGCTTAAGATATCAGATACAGATCATATGTCCTTAGAAGAGGCCAGTTTATGACACAGCAAAGGAAAGGCACTTTGAAAAAGCAAGGAATCTGCTAACAAAATTGAAAAATCCCAAAGAAAAAAACCCTCTGATTTTCTTCTCCAACACAAAGAATTGTCAGTGGGACCAAATAGTCAACAGAAGATACAACATGTGGCTCTATGAGAATCTTCATCAAGTCCCAATTGTCATGAAAATGAAATTTCCTGCTACAGTGATGGTGTTAGATGTTGTCAGCAATGAAAGAGATATTATGACCCTGCATTTTCCCACAAGGCTTGAAAGGTGACTGCTAATGTCTACCTTGATGTTTTGAGAAGAAGTATTGTGGATGAAGCAAGTCAAAAATGAACGTCATTTTATCTTCCAACAAGATGATGCATCAGCACATAATGCCAAAAAGGTGTAAGAATTTCTCAGTGTCAATGTTCCTGAATTCTGGTCAAAGGAAATCTGGCTGCCTAGTTCACCAGATGCAAATCCTTTAGACTATCATGTTTGGAGCATTTGTGAGAGAGGTTAATAAACAATCTCATTCCAATAAAGAGGTGGTTAAAGTGAAGATTGAAAACATGATGATATCCATGAATAAAGAAAAGTTAATTAAAGAATGCTCAAGACTCCAAAGTTGAATCGAGTCTATTATTGCAGATGGAGATGTTATTTAACAATTTAAAAAATGACTATGTATTTACATATAAGAATAAATTTATTTCAAAATATAACACTTTTGGTGGCACAGTGGATAAGATGCTGGCCTGTGAACCCAAAGGTCATTGGTTCAATTCCCCAGCTAGGGCACATAACCAGGTTGCAAGCCAGGTCTCCAGCCAGGTCTCCAGCCAGGTCCGTAGCTGGAGGCAGGTGAAAGGCAACCACACGTTGATGTCTCTCTCCCTCTCTGACTCTCTCCCTTCCCCTTTCTCTAAAAATAATAAATAAAAATCTTTAAAAAATAACACTTTTGTGGTATGTTGTTTATTTTACTAAAATTTTGCCACTTTATTGTGTACACCCTCTATTTTATTGCATTCAGTGGTGAAACACAAGCTATCTTCCTTGTCTCATGGAGCTTATGGTGAAGTCAAGGAAAAGGAACAGACATTTCTCAAATCAACACATTCATAAATAAAAAATTACATTTTGTAATATGTGCTCTAAAAGAAAAGCACATATTAGAAAGAAAAATCTCTTTTTCCGCGCCTCGCGGCTTCTTCTCGACCTCTTGGCGTGGGTGGCCACCATGTCCTTGAAGATCCAGACCAGCAACGTAACCAACAAGAATGACCCCAAGTCCATCAACTCTCAAGTATTCATTGGAAACCTCAACACAGCTGTGGTGAAGAAGTCAGATGTGGAGACCATCTTCTCCAAGTATGGCCATGTGGCCGGCTGTTCCGTGCACAAGGGCTATGCCTTTGTACAGTATGCCAATGAGCGCCATGCCGGGGCAGCTGTGCTGGGAGAGAATGGGTGGGTGCTGGCCGGGCAGACCCTGGACATCAACATGGCTGGTGAGCCTAAGCCCAGCAGACCCAAGGGTTAAAGAGAGCAGCATCTGCCATTTACAGGCTCTTCAACTACCGGGGCCGCCTGTCACCAGTGCCTGTGCCCAGGGCTGTCCCCGTGAAGCGACCCTGGGTCACGGTTCCTTTGGTCTGACGTGTCGAAACAACCATTCCTGTCGAGCTGTTTGCCTGCTCCACAGCCATCACCACCAGCTCAGCCAAGATCAAGTTCAAGACTAGTGAGCTGCAGACCATCAAGACAGAGCTGACGCAGATTAAATCCAATATTGATGCCCTGCTGGGCTGCTTGGAACAGATTGCCAAGGAGCAGAAGGCCAACCCAGATGGCAAGAAGGGCGACAGTGGCAACGGCAGTGGAAGTGGCAGTAGCAGTGGCAGTGGCAGCGGCAGAGACAACGGCAACGGCAACAGTGGTGGCAGCAGCCGGCCACCCCCCAACCCCCAAGAGGACAGTTTCTGAGGCAGGCACGCCCCAGGGAAAAGCACAGGCTCGAGATGATGGCGATGAGGAAGGGCTGCTGACACACAGCGAGGAAGAGCTGGAACACAGCCGGGACACAGACGCGGAGGATGGGGCCTTGCAGTGAGCAGCCTGACAGGAGAGACGGCCACTGGCAGAAGAAGGGCGTGCACTGTACCAGGCCTCAAGCTGGGCACCCACTCCTGGATGCCACCCCAGAGGGTCCCAGAGGAGAGTTGGCAGCAGGCACCTCATCCCCCATGAGTCCCAGCCAGTGCCACATCCTCTGCAGGTGGAGTTACCGGCCTCCCCTCCCCACATACCCTCCCTGTTGGTACTGCCCAGGCCAGAGGGCAGAGCACAGAGTTCCCACCCTTGCCTCCCCTCCCCAGGACACTCCCAGGCTCTGGGCTTTTCTATAGGTTTGGTAAGGGGTGGGGGGCACAGAGGGGGACAATAAAAAGATTGGATCCCCCCCTAAAAAGAAAGAAAGAAAGAAAGAAAGAAAAGTCCCATGAAAGAGCATAATGGTGAGTGTATGTGAGAGAGACTTCATTAAAATGAGGGAAAGCCTCTCAGAGAGGCTGCCTTGAGATAAGATCCAGAGAAAAAGGAAGTCAGGGGAAGGGGAGGTGAGAGCTTTTCAGGCAAAGGGAACAGTACGTGCAAAGGTGCCGAGGTGGCAAATGGTCTGGCAAGTTTAAGAAACTGAAGAAGGCTGAGGCTGGAGTATGGCGATTGAGGGGTACGTGAAGGAAACTCAGGCAAAGAGGCCCAAAGCGGGGGTCACTGGGGACCTGGCAGCATGTGGCCAGGAGGCCACCAGAAAGCTTTAAGTAGCAAGAGTCATGACATGAACCTTTAATGACCTCTGAGCACCACTGGCTCCTGTGCTTCTCTAGGTGGGTTCGCTCCCTTGGGCTCCTACCAGGTTCTGTGGCCCTGTCCCTGCACCTGAACATGGCCCCTATGGTCCCCTTCCTACTCCCCAGCTCAGCCAGTGTAGGGGAGGGAAAATTTTCCTCCACCCTCTTAGGGTCCCTAGTTGAGTCTGAAAGTTAAACTGACAAAGACAGATTAACAGGAGAAAAGCATATAAAGTTATTTACTGTAAACTTAATGTGACACAGGAGTCCTCATAAGGAAATGAAAACCCTAAGAAACATTTAGACCTGAGCATTTTTATGTGGGGTGTGATGAAGAACAGGCAGTTGTGTAGAAATATGATAGGTTAGAGAGCATGAGGAATGGAATAGTAGACTGGAGAGACTTAGCAAGGCCTATTTATGAGGCTTCTTCTTGGTGTTCCTTTGTCTCCAGAGATAAGGAAGCTCCTTTTCATCCAGGCATAGGGAGGACACCTCTTTTGTTTTGTTTTGTTTTTAAGAGAAAGGATCTCTTTTTTTAAAAAAACGATTTTATTTTATTGTTAGAGGGGAAAGAGAGAGAGAGGGAGGGACAGAAACATTGAGGTACCACAGAAACATCAGTTGGTTGCCTCTTGCACTTCCCCCAACGGGGCCTGGCCTACCACCCAGGCATGTTCCCTGACTGGGAATCCAACCAGAGACCTTTCCATTTGCCCATCATACTGAGCCACCCCAGTCAGAGCTGGGAGGGCACCTCTCATAGGACAGTTTTAGGACCTGTTTCAGGAAGAAGGCATGGTAGGGATGGTCAGAGTGACCTTTCTGCAAACTGCTTCAGCTTAAAATATTCAACATGCCAAGAAGACACATTTTGGGGTAGCGTGTCCTGAAACACATCACCAGCCACCTCCACCCTAGTATGTGCAGATCCAGACGCTTGACCATCTCCTCAATGAAGGACGTAAGATCCTCAAAATCAGAGAACTTGGGATCAACCTTGACTCCTATCTACCACCCCTCATCTAGTGTTTTAGCAAATTCCATCGGCACTCCTTTAGGATGTCTCAGGCTCCAACTGCTTTTTCCCACCTGGTGCAAACCACCGTTATCCTTAGGCTGGGCTGTTCAGATACTCTCCCAAGCTGCCCCTTTCTCAGCTCTTGCTGCCTCACTCAGTCCCCAGCAGCAGCCAGAGATATCGTGTGAAAATGTAAATTGGGTTCTTTCACAACCTTGTTCAATACTCTCCAGGTTTCCCATCACATTTAAACAAGACCTCAGACCTCTGGCCAAGGCCCTCGGTGTCCCACCAGCCCATATCCCCTCTTCTTTCCCGGCTCATGCAGCCACCTGGGCCTCCCCATTCTTCCCAAGCATTGTTCTTTTTACCCTGGAACCTTCCCCTAGTTCTGGTGAACTTCACTAAGCTGTCTTCACAGAGAGGAATTTTCTGAATGCCCCTCAAACAGCATGTCCACCTGCCTTCTGTTAGTGCAGCCACTGGCTCACTTCGTTTTCCTCTTTTATCATCACTCCCAACATCACATAATACACTGATTGCTTCTCTCCCCCAGGAGAACAGAAGCCCTGAGTAGGGAGAGACTGTACTCTATTTTCTACTAAACATCTGAAACAGCCTGGCACATGGAAAACAACAATATTGAATGAATAAATGACCTTGGAATTCCAGGGACTGCTAGGAGACATTGTTTGGTTTTCTTCGGGGAGAGGCCAGCTGGGGCTGTGGGCAGCTTGGGTGTCTGGAGGTGGAGCAGGCCCAGTAGCTACAAACAAGCAGAGCCCACCCCATTTGTTCTTGGAAGAAACTGTAAAGTCCCCACAAATCTCAGTGCAGAGGTTACAGTTTGTGAGGTGAAGTGTGTTGTTTAGTTAGGGAAATTGGGAGCTTTTCCAGCATGATGGCCTTGGAGCATTAGAGAAATGTCCTTGTAAAGTCAGCTTTGCTTGGAGAAATCAGGCCTGGAGACCACAGTGGAATTAAGCCATGAGTTTATTGGGGTAGGGAAAATGGGAACAGGGAGAATAGGGAGCAGCAAGGAAAGAGACTCTAGACAAGTCATCTTCAACCTGACATCTCTGGGTTGGAGCTTTTATATGGACATTGTCACAGATACCTGATCAAAGAAGAGTTAGTTTCTTTACCCAAATTCCATTAGCAAGGGAGTGTTAAGGGTCTATCTGATGGAGCTGGTCCTTCATTAATACCTCCCAGGGATTCCCAGACAAGATGACTTCATTAATTCACCCCTAAGTCCAGTTCCATTATCACATCCCTGCCAGGATAGATATGGAAACATTGACTGTTAGAATTTTAACTAATGCCCAGGTGCAATTAAAGTTCAAAGGTATGTGCTGTCTCCAGGTTGTCTGCCCCTGCATCCTAAGTCTTCCCTAAATGTGCATTTAGGCTGGACCGTGGCTATCCCAACATGGTATTACTCAAGTTGAATAACCGCAACTCTGGGAAATGTATGCTCAGTTATTATGATTTCCTTTCCTGGGCCCAGAAGCCAGGCCTTATTCATTCATTCATTCATTCATTCATTCATCATTCAGCAAGGTAGGACCGAGCGCCTCCTATAGCCTAGGTACTGGGTCCCAGAGTGGACAAGGCTGACACAGACTTTAAAGGACAGGATGAATAGTCCTGCTACAGGAATTGCCTGGGGCTCTGACGGGGTAGAAAAAGACACTCTCTTTGGGGCTGTGGCCAGGAGGTGAAGAGACCTGGAGATTTTGGGAAGAGGGAGGTAGTGGAATTAGGCAGTGGCCATGAGGGGGAATCTTGGCTTCTGTGAGCCCTAAGAGTTACTGCTGCTGGTGGGGATGTCACACCCTCTTAGGACTCTTTCGCTTCTTTCCCAAACACTCAGCAAAATATTCTTCAGGCTTGCAGATGCACAGGGAGGGGACATGAAATAGAGAAGGTGGTTATAAGACAGTGAGAGATGAGCCAGGGCAGCACATATTAGAGATGTGGACACAGGCAAGAGTGACAAGTGAATATTCTGAGAAATCTCTCATCACCCACCACAGACCACCCAGAAGTGCTCCGTAGAATACAACAACTATTCTTTTAAATGCATGATTATTTGTAAAATGAGTGCATGAACTAACAAATGCAAGGACAAACTTTAGGATGTCGACAATAAAGAGAATGCTGGAAGCCTGAGTGCGCAGGGGTTCTGAAGCTGCAGGGAGACCTCAGGTCATTTGCATGTACATCTCCAGGACCTAGCAGCACTACTGACATTTGGGGCCAGATTGTTTTTGGTTGAGGCAGGCTATCCGGTGCACTGTATGTGTGGCAACAAACTTGGCCTCCACCCACTAGATGCCAGTAGCATCTTCCTCTTTCAGGTTTGACAACCAGAAATGTCTCCTAGGGGACAATGCTGTACAGGTCCAGAAACAAAGGCCTAGAGCCTTGGAGTTAAGGGGAAAAGGCTGTGGGCACTGTACAGTGGGGAGCTGTAATTGAGACTGCTATGAAAAGCCAGGGCTCTCAAAGGCTATACTGTTTTTGAAAGGATAGTGAAAAAAAACCCACCCAGTGGCAAAGAGAAATGGTAAGAATATGTCTATTTCAGTTTTTGCTCTAAGTAAAAAAAAAAAGAAAAAAAAAAAAAAGGAAAGCCTTTAAATTCGTCACCACAAGCTTGCCCACTCAAGGTTTTATGTAAAACACACGCGTTATCTGGTTCCAGCAAATTATAGGAAGTGAAATTAGCTCCAACTGTGTCAGTAGCACCTGGGGCACCTGGCAAAAGCAAAAGCAAATTCTCTTTGGAGAGACGTACCCTCAACGCCTACTGTACAGGATTCCTGTGGATAGCCCAGCTAAGCTTGAGTTTACTGTACAAAATTACAAAGCACAGGGGAACAATTGACTCTGAGTGAGTCAGTAAAAACAACAAATGGCAGAATTAGGCCTTCAACATTTAAAATATTGGAATGATAAGATCCAGTATATATTAAAGGATAGCTTGTTTACTAAAATGTGTAAAGAAATAAAATTGCTACCAGAAAATCCAGGCAAATATGAACATGAACAAATAGACTCAGAAATAAAAACAGTAATGTTGAAATTTAAAACCCAATGGACAGGTTAAACAGCCGTTAAGATACAGTTGAAGAGACAGTTGGTGAACTGAAAAATAGATTTGAAGAAATTGTTACGGGGAAAACTCAGTTCTTGACAATGTAGTAAAGAATTACAGATCAGCAAGTCTATTACTATCTAAGCAGGGTTTATACATTCTCATGGAAGAGAACAGGCCTTGACAAGATTAGGGTAAAAGGTGTAGGTGTAGGGCAGGGTAGGGCAAGGTATTGGTGGCAAGAGCATCAGGGCTTATGTAGTTGGCTGAAGTGGGGGAATTACATATTAATTGGTGGGTAAAGGTGGTGCCAGCTTCCCTTGGGCGGACGTGACTACCCAAATGTAGGACTGTGTGTGAGGTTGTTAACCCAGAATTCTTACTTTGCTCTAGACCACATTTGGTCATCTTGTAAAACAAATATATGACAAGAGGCAGTTAACCAACATTAGTTATGGGCACTTTCTGTAAGCATTAGGGCCCCTTGTAAAATGGTGGCCTGAGGTAGGCAATTAACCAGTTGTGTTATGGACAACTGTATTTTCTATCTCCTACCTAACAAAATCATTAGCCATAATTTAGCACAGAGAGAAAAACATGAACAAAAGGAAAAAGAGCATGGGATATAGAATAAGGACGCAAGTTTGGTATAATATTCTCAAATCAATAAATGTAATACACCACATAAACAAAATATAAGACAAAAATCACATGATCATATCAATAGATGCTGAAAAAGCATTTAATAAAGTACAGAACCCATTTTTGATAAAAACCCTCAGCAAGACGGGAACAGAGGGAGCATAATAAAGGCCATGTATGAGAAACCTGAAGCCAACATCATACTAAATTGGCAAAACCTAAAAGCTTTTCTCCTAAGATCAAGAATAAGCAAGGGTGTCCACTTTCTACATTTCTATTCAACATAGTTTGGTTTCTTTTTTTAAAGATTTTATTTATTATTTCCAGAGAGAGGACGGGAGAGAGGCAGAGAGGGAGAGAAACATCAATGTATGTGTGACTTTCACCTGCCTCCAACTATGGAGCTGGCTGGAGACCTGGCTTACTACCTCATATGTGCCCTAGCTGGGGAATCAAACCAGCAACCTTCGGGTTTGCAGACCAGTGCCTTATCCACTGTGCTACCAGCCAGGGCCTTATTCAACATAGTTTTGAAAGTTCTAGCTACAGCAATTAGATAAGAAAAAGAAATAAAAGCCATCTGTGGGGAAAATGGAATTAGTTAGGCTCCCTAACCCACACATCTGGGCAAGAATGACTCAGCAATGCTTATGTAACCAAGGCTAAGTACTCACATGGGCAGAAACACTCTTTGTTATGTAATGAGTGATGTCATATTCTGGCCTGCAGCCAGATCTGTTTGCACTTAATGTATAAGGAAGGTGGGACTTTCCACTAGAGCTCGCTAACTTGCTCACACATGGCAGAGCACTTGGATGGCCCCAGCAGATGCAATAAAGGCATGTCAGGCATCCCAGCAGTTCCATGTATTTTCTTCTGTCTACCTGAATCCCAAGGGAACCTACCTGGTCTCAAATGCTTGCAGGACAGCATCCAAATTAGAAAGGAGGAAGTAAAACTGTCATTATTTGCAGACAACATGATAGTGTACATAGAAAACCCTATAGCTGCCACCAAAAACTGCTCGACCTAATAAGTGAATTGGGCAAAAGAGCAGGATACAAAGTTAATATTCAGAAATTGAAGGCATTTTTATACAACAATGAAATATCAGAAATAGAAAGTAGAAAAAATCCCATTTACTATAGCAACAAGAAATATAAAGTACTTAGGAATAAACTTAACCAAGGAAGTAAAACACCTGTACTCAGAAAGCTACAGACCACTGTAGAAAGAAATTAAGGAAGATACAGATAAATGGAAGCACATACCATGTTCATGAATTGGAGGAATTAACATCATTAAAATGTTCATACTACCCAAAGTAATTTATAGATTCAACACAATCCCTATTAAAATACCAATGACATATTTCACAGATATAGAGCAAGTGTTTCAAAAACTTAACAAAATGAGCCTGAATAGCTTCAGCAATCTGGAGAAAGAAGAACAAGGTAGGACAAATCACAATACCTGTTATCAAACTATATTACAAGGCCACTATAATCAAAATGGTCTGGTACTGGCATAAGAACAGACATATAGATTAATGGAACAAAATAGAGAGCCCAGAAATAAAACCAGGTCTCTATGGTCAATTAATATTTGGCAAAGGGGAAAGGAGCATAAAATGGAGCAAAAATAGCCTCTTCAACAAATGGTGTTGGGAGATCTGGATAAGTACATGACAAAAAAAAAAGAAAGAAAGAAAGAAAGAAAGAAAGTGAGAAAGAAAGAAACTAGACCACCAACTTACACCATACACCAGAATCAACTCAAAATGGATAAAAGACTTAAGTGTAAGCCATAACCCCGTAAAAATCCTAGAGAAAAACAAAGGCAGTAAAATTTCAGATATCTCAAACAGCAATACTTTTGCTGATATATCTCCTAGGGCAAGGGAAATAAAGGAACAAATAAACAAATGGGACTACATCAAACTAAAAAGCTTCTGCTTGGCTAAAGAAAACAGCAAAATGAAAAGGAAATCAACTATACAGGAAAACATATCTGCCAATGATACTTTGGATGAGGGTTTGATCTCCAAAATATATGAAGAACTAATAGTACTCAACACCAGGAAGACAAACAATCCAATAAAAAAAAAACAAAATGGGCAAAGTACCTGAATAGACACTTCTCCAAGAAGAACATTCAGGGGGCCCATAAGCATATGAAAGAATGCTCAACAACACTAGCCATCAGAGAGATGCAAATTAAAACCACAATGAGATACCAGGCACACCAGTCAGAATGGGCACCATTAACAAATGATAAACAACAAGTGCTGGTGAGGATGTTGAGAAAATGGAACACTAACTAGTGCACTGCTGGTGGAAATGCAGACTGGTGCAGGCACTGTGGAAAACAGTATGGAATTTCCACAAAAAAACTATAAAAGGAACTGGTTTTTAATACAGTGATTCTACTGCTGGGATTATACCTGAGGAATCATAAAAAACCAATTCAAAAGAACCTATGCACCTCTATGTTCATAGCAGCGATATTTATAATAACCAAGTGCTGCAAACAGCTTTAAGTGCCCATCAGTGGATGAATAGATCAAAAACTGTGGTACATTTACACAGTGGAATACTACAAAGCAGAAAGAAAGAAGGATGTCTTTCTTTTTTGCAATGGCATGGCTGGAACTGGAGAATATTATGCTAAGTGAAATAAGTCAGGTGGCAAAAGACAAATACCATATGATCTCACCTATAACAGGATTTTTAAAAAAAGATTTTATTTAATTATTTTTAGAAAGAGGGGAAGGGAGAGAGGCAGAGAGGGAGAGAGACGTCAATGTATGGCTGCTTTTCACCTGCCTCTAGCCACAGACCTGACTGGGGACCTGGTTTGTAACCTGGTTATGTGCCCTGGCTGGGGAATCAAACCTGCGACCTTTGGGTTCGCAGGCCGGTGCCTTATCCACTGTACTACCAGCCAGGGCCTATAACAGGAATTTAATGAACAAAATAACAAGCAAAATAAAATCAGAGGTATGGAAATAAGGAACATACTGACAGTGACCAGAGGGGAGGAGGAGAAGGGGGGAAAGAAGGGGAAGGGTCTAATCAAGGAAATAGTAAAAAGGACCCATAGACATGGACAACAGGGTGGGGACTGACTGTTGGGAGAGGGAGGCAGTAAGAGCAACAGAGGAAAAAATGGGTCCACTGTAGTAGAACAAGTTAAAAATAAATAAATAAATAAAATGTCATCTAGGAATTCCAGAAGAGACCATTGAGAGACAGGGGAAGCAATATCTTAACATGTTGACTGGCAATTTTATACAAAAGCTAATGCAAGTGCAGACACAAGTTAACTCGTCATCAGTCAACAGTGTGTTAAAATATTTTTATTAGAAATTTTCCAGAAATGATAAAAACAGAAAAATGACAAATTCTGGTGAGGAAGCATGAAGAATTCAAGCAGAGTAAATAAGCCCAGAAACAGTGTACTAAAACTGTAGAAATCCAAAGAGAAGATCTTAGGGGATACCCAGAAATTACATAGAGAAGGTATCTCAAAGAAATGCCAGCAGGGGAAGGTGGGGCTGCAAAGTGTTACTGTTAAAATGTTAAAATAAATATGATCTTTTTAAAGAAAAGATTTTATTTATTTATTTTTAGAAAGAGGGGAAGGGGGGCAGAAAGAGGGAGAGAAACATCCATTGGTTGGTTGCCTCTCGGGCGCCCCCAACTGGGAATCTGGCTCGCAACCCAGGCATGTGCCCTGACTGGGAATTGAACTGGAGACCTTTCTGTTTGTGAGACTTCACTCAATCCACTGAGCCACACCAGTCAAGGCTAAATATGATCTTAATGTTTCCTCCAGCTGGGTTTGGTGGTTACATGGCTGTGTGTGTGTGTGTGTGTGTGTGTGTGTGTGTATGTGTGTGTGTGTGTGAGTGTCCAGTAACCTCTGGACTGGGGCCTGGCCCACATACTGTAGGAACGTGCTTGAGAGCAGAGGGCCACCTCTGGAACACTGCCTGGACACAGTGTGGGAGGGCAGTGAACTTGGGGCAGTGTGAAAGCACGGCCCCTGGATGGGCCCTGGGGTGACAGAGAAGGTCTTGGAATTGACTCCTGACCTCTAGTCCTGTTAGAAGCCTCTGCCCTCAAGGGACTCTGATGAACACTGGGGGTAACCTACCCAGTCCACGATAGCATCATGGGGGGCTGGAATGGGCTGCAAGAGGAAGCTGGGAATAGTGGGATAGGGGAAAAGGAAAAGCAGGGCTGGAGTGTGTTCAGGAACTGGAGGGTGGGAGAGTGGCTGAGAAGCTGAGGGGAGACACGGGGACTGCCTTTATTTCTGGAAAGTGCATCATCTCCCACCCCAAATCCCTACATCCTTCTCTATTTTTACTATGACTTTCTTGCTAACCAAGCTTCATTAATTGTCTAATAACCATATTAATTAAGGACATTGAAAGTAAACAGCAAGAAGGTAATTCAATTCTGATTACTGTGTAAATGTGGGGGGTGGGGGTGGGGGGATGAATCATTTGCATATGCAAAGATGTCTCCCTACTCAGCTAAGGACTATGGGGAGAAGTAATTGTGTATCTGACCCAAATCCCTCTCTCTGCCTTCCACTTCCAGCCTCTTCCACCCTATCCTTAGACTTGAAAACTGATCAGCAGTCAACCTGCTCCCCACCCACAGCCATGCCAGTTAGGCCTCCTGCAGCCCCGCTCCCTCTCAGACAGGCGCGTCTCACAAAAGAGGGATTGGGCATTCTAGCTGCAGCCGCCTGAGCGACTTTGGCAAGGTGCCTCCTCAGCCTCAATTTTCTTAACTGTAAAATGGGCTCCCAACCTGCTCTTAGTAATCATTTAAAGAACTAAACTAAGAGCAAGTGAGGCTAGTATAAAGGAACCATGGACATGGACAACAGGTGGGATTGACTTTGGGGGGAATGGGTGGGTGGGGAGGGGGACAGAGGGGAGCAAAAAGGGGATGGATGTAATACAACAACAATAAAACTAAAAAAAAAAAAAAAAAAAGAGCAAGTGAGGGACTCTTGTAATTTGTGAGGTGCTGGGCTTAAGATGGCCAGGCATTATTGTTTACCTGAGTCGGGGATCTGCTGAGTGTGCATCTTCAAAGGGCCCTTAAAATCATGCAGCCTCTGGGAAGACTACAGGGATTGTGCCCTTTGCAGGAAATGGCTCCTCTCTGGGATCGCAATTTGCTCATTTTTGTAGAAGAGGGGGCTCACATCTCCTACCCTAGGGGTAGAAGAGGAGTAAAAATCCCAAGGCACCTACCTCCCCCCCCCCCCCCACACACACAAGGCTAAACTCAGGCTGGGGCGGTAGGGCTGGTATCCTGTGCTGAGGCATCCTCTGCTCCCCCCTCAGACGCTAAATGTTTTCTGAAGGCGGCCTCCATTTCTCCTGTACCCAATTTGCGTTTTCAAAGCAGCTAATAGACACATTAAAAAATCCATTTCACTCAGGATTGAATCTGACTGGAGGGAGATCAATGCACAGAGGCCTCTCCTCTCGCCTCCTTTGTGCCCTCCCCGCTTTCACATCGCCTAGGAGCCCCAGAAAGCTGCTTTGCCCAACTTGGCTCTGGCTGGCCTGCTGGTGGCTCAGCGCCCCCACCCTTCCAGCCCGCTAGCCTCATGGCCACTGCCCACCCCATCTGCACAGTGTAGCTCACCCACACCCACCGCTGGACCTCTTCCTAGAGCTCAAAAACATCCTGAACCCTTGGCCAGGATGAATGTGAAAAGTGTGTTCGGTATACATTGGGCAGAGGGGGAGGACAGGTTTATTGACAGAACTGCATCTCAAACTTTATTTCAACCCACTGTCTACCTGCTCAGCCAGCACATTGTGGCAATGGCTTAGCCCTTGGAATCCAATAGCCTCATAGTTTGAGAGGCCCCGTAGTGCCTGAGGTTCAAATCCAGGTTCAAATCTGCTTTGCCAGCTCCTAGTCCTGAGACTCTGGGCAGATCACTTACCCCTCTGTTAAGTCAATACTAATGCCTTCCATGCAAGAGTGTCTGAGGTGGAACCATGTTTTTCAACCCTGTGCTGATGTTATAGTAGAATGAGTCGCAGAGAGGAAATAAAGGCAGGACCCTCATCATTGCGATGTAACAAAAAACTTAATTTAATAGAGTGCAACAGAACCCCAGGGGAGTTTCAGTTTTAATGGGCCCATTTGCTCACGGCCAAATGTAAAACTCTTAATAACAGAGTTTGGTGAAAAGGAAAGGTATTTTGTTTATTTAAAGGTTATGCAAATTTAGATTAAAGGTGTAATTCTGCCATTAAGTTGGAAATTTCTGGTAGCTCCCTTAAAAAACACCCAAATTATACAGTCCTGCCAGATTAGGCCAGTTTTAGAATAGACGAGAAGTGCCATCTTTCAGAAACACGAAGTTCACAGCTAACATTTCCCAGTCGTAATGAAAAGTTCCTGGCAGCTGCTGTACTTAATTGGGGGAGGGTCTTGCGTGGACTTCCCAACGCCTCTACCTCAAGTCCTTCCCTCCCTTCGCGCAAGCTGCCTCGTAGTTTCCTAAACCAGGTGAGGCCGCTCCTGCTCCTGAAGCCCCATGTCTGTCTGCGTGTCCATGGGTGGGAGGTGGGGAGAGCAAGAGAGCTACCTTTAAAAAAAGACCCCTCAATGACTGCTGCCTTATTTTAAATCCCCCGTTGCAGCCTTTGATGTAGTGGGTACTGTAAACAGTTCTGACCACTGACACAATTTTGCCCAGCACTGTAAGCCTCTTCATCACTGCCTTATGGGTAGAGCCCCTTCTGTTTTTTTGGTGTACGAAGGATAAAGTCTAGCCCACTGGGCCTCACCGCCCCCCCCCCCCCCCCCCCCCCCATTTCCGAACCTCAAAGAGTGGGGGATTTTGGCTTTCTCCCACTCTGTAACAAAGAAGCCAGAGACAGAGGGAGACACATGTCACTAGCTAACTCAGCAGTCCTGGGCCTGGTCTGACAATATTGCCAGGTGTGCCAACATCACAGGAAACACTGTGCTAGCATGGGTGGAGGAAAGTCCTTGAAATTCTATCTATCCTTTCCACTGTCTGGGAAGGAAAGCCTTTGAAACTGCGCTTTCATCCAGAGCCAGAAAGACGGGAGAGGGTCCACAGTGTTCAAAGGGAAGAAGCTCATAAAACAGTTTTGGTTAATTGCCTACCTCTTCTCACTCTCTGTTTTATGAGGGAGTCCCTAATGCTTACAGGAAGAGCCCATAAATAACTTTGGGTAACTGCCCCAATTTTAATGAACGGCCTCCCTTCACTTATGTGTTTTACAACAAGATGAACAAATGCATTCTGGAGCAGGATAAGAATTTGGACCAAGAGACCCCCACACATACCTAAGTTTGGGTGGTCACATCCCCCCAAGAAAAGCTGGCTCCACCTTTACCCATTAATCAATATGTAACTTCTTCACCCCCATCCTGCCAACGGTGTATGTCCTCAGAACAAAGGATTCACACTCTCTGGCCACTGGGCCTCTGGTCACATTAGGTTGAGCTTGCCACCCTGGCCTTTGGCCACCCTTGCTTTTGCTCTCTCATTCACTCATAAACTTTGCGTGCATGCTAATAGATTTGCTGATCTGTAATTCTTTACATGCGTTAGCAAGAAGAACCATGTCTCGCCTGTTGGCTCTGCCTTGGGGAGACAAGTACATGTTAACACACACATGTACGGTAGCCCTTACCCAGCACTGGGGGACGGGGCTCCCCAGACTGCTGTGGTGATTCGGGAGGAGCAAGGGTCTTGTCTGCTGTTTACTGTGCGGGTGCCTGGTGGACACTGGCATCTAGTGCGTCTCCCATAAATTCTTGTTGAACAGTCAGTGGTGAAAGGGGAACCCCAGTTTCTAGCATGAAGGGAATTGGGAAATAAGTCAGCCAGGCTACATCTGGATCCTGTCTCCGCCACTTACTACTGTGTGCTCTGGCGCATGTTAGCTGACATCTCTGTGCCTCAGCTATCTCACCTATAAATGGAGATAATACAGTAATTGTACTGACTTCATAGTGCTGTTATGGGAATTAAATGATTCAAGTATATAAAGTGCTTAGAAAAGGGGTTGCACACAGTAAGTCTTCAAGAAGTGTCAGTTCTTACCACTTAAACCTGATGCCGTGGTTTTATGGGAGGGGGAGAGGCCCGCCCCAGCCTTGTCTCTCCTTCCCCTCTGTCCTCTGGGAGCAGTCCTGGCACAGAAGCTCCTGGCTTCCAGCAGCTTCTCTCTCCAGATCTCCTTGGCCAGAAGCCAAGGCAGGCAAAAGTCTCTCGTTCCTTCTGTGTTCTAGTCCCTGGGGAACAGGACATCTGTGGGGTCAGAGAGGCCACCTCAGTGTTACCAGTCGGAAGCCACTCTCCAGCCTCCCCCTGGCTGGCATCCTCTGTGCCTCTGTGCTCCCTTTGTTCTGCCCTCAAGCCCTCTCGTTGCCTCTGAAGCTGCTTGCCTTTGCTCTGGTTTCCAGAGACGCTGTCAGTGGGTACGTGGGGCTGGGAGGCAGGATGATGGGCCTGGCTCGAGTTTTGGATGAAGCAGATTCCGGAGCCCAAGGGACTTGGGATGGTCAGGTCGGTACCCCGGTGACAATGGTTCCTCATTAGCGAGACCATTGATTTGTGTGGCTTGGCCTGGCCCAGCAACAACTCAGCATCCCTCTGGGAGAAAACTGCCTTTGAAGGCTCAGAAAGGTTCTCAGATCTCAGAGCCTCTCGCCAAGATGGCCAGAGCTCCCCCAGGCTCTCAGTTCAGCATGTGGGCCTTCTGGTGTCCACCTGCAGAGTTGTTGCAAGATCAAATAGGCCCTGAAAACTCACACACTGGTCAGATCTTTCCTGGCCCAGGAGTGTAACAGGGGACAGAGTGGGGTTCCCCTGAAAAATAGCAGAGCATATTCCCCACAACCCTCCACTGGGAGAAGGGGAAGTAGAAGACAGTTTTAAGATACTTTACATAACAATGGCAAGTTAGTAGCTGTGTTGTTCCTGAAAGGAAGAGGTCTCCCGCCTAGGGCCCTGGGTGAAAAGTGTATGTGACTTGAAGAGCAGGTAGTCATTGATTTAAAAGCACATAGTGACTCATGACATAACCAGGAGAGGTGCATGCCACCTGAATGCTCCTGTGTCACTGGGAACTCTTGCCCCGACTAAAGATGGCAAGTGAAAGAAGGTAAAAGAGCCCTGGCTGGTGGCATAGTGGATAAGGCGCTGGCCTGGGAACCTGAAGGTCACTGGTTCAATTCCTCAGTCAGGGCACATAATCAGGCTAAAAGCCAGGTCTCCAGTCAGATCTGTAGCTGGAGGCAGGTGAAAGGCAACCATATGTTGATGTCTCTCTCCCTCTCTGCCCCTCTCCCTTCCCCTTGCTC
Organism: Noctilio leporinus; assembly: GCA_004026585.1. NCBI lineage: Eukaryota > Metazoa > Chordata > Mammalia > Chiroptera > Noctilionidae > Noctilio > Noctilio leporinus. Next base: position 79,308 of record PVIW01005805.1, on the reverse strand, counting down.
TAAAAATAATAAAATTAAATCTTTTTTAAAACATTAAAAAGAAGGTAAAAGATACTGGGGAACTGGCAAAAATCATGGATGCTAACACATCCTAGGAGGGGCTGGGTATGAGGCCACATAGGAAGTTCCTGGCTGAGCACTTAAATGAGGGTGGACCGGAGGAGAGGAGAAGAAAGGCATACAGGCTGAAAGGGTCTACCTTGAGGTTTGGAATGTAGTGGGGAAGCATACGGTTTGGAGTAAGAGCACAACACAAGACTTGGAGTAAGAAAGGGGAGGCCCACTGGGAAGCCTGCCTGGAGAAGACGGTGACTGAGCTGATGGAGCTGGGTGGGGACCTGCCTAACCAAGCACGGATCGGTAGGACATACATGGAGCTGAATTGTGACCAGGAATGCTGAGTTGCAGACTTCTGCTTCCCTGAAGGATGTATAGGGAAGTCACTCTCTTTGGACTGTGACTCCGTGGACCCCATCATGACCCAGCGTAACATAGCATGTTTTTCTGAACCACTACATGGAGACTGGGAACAGGGCACCCCAGATCCTGAAGGAGGGAGCTGCTGCAAGAGGGTGGCGACTCTGACACCCACAAGTGCACAATCCAGAGAGAATCCAGATCTGTTTGTGCGGCTGACTTAAGAACTGATAAGGATGTAGGGAACTTATGGGCTTGGTTTTGGCTTGTAACCTTTTGGGGAGCAAGGGAAGTGCTGGGTCTCGTGGGAGAGGAGGGCAGGAGTGCTCTCAGCCCCCCTGAGGTTGGAACCCTGTTAATAAAAACCCATTTCCTTCAATACTAATTGTTGGGTCATGTGTCAGGACATCATGTGGCAGAGCCCTGGTTTGCTCAGTTACAGGAGGGCAGAAGAGGGTCTCTCCCTCCTTTGTGTGTCAGCAGAGCCCAGCAAACCCCAGGCACTCAACAAATGTGGGTGAATTGGAAAAACCAGAGTCTCCAGGGATTCCAGGCCTGAACGTATGTGAGAGACAAAGAGAAACCAAAATGTTTCACCCAGAGGGGAGGGTGGTAGAGAAGGAATTGGGTCAAGAGGATGTTTAAAAAATCAGTTTAATAAATATAAAATAAATGTGTGTCAAAGATGTTAACTTATCACTTAAAGTGGGAAACAGTAAGACGCTGCAACTGGTTCAGGAGAATCGGAAGAGCAGATCCATATGCAGGCCCCTAGGTTGGTAATATTGGCATCTCTGTTGGACCAAATCATTTACACTTCTATGCAAAAGAATCATTTGCTAAACTATCAGTTGTGTATAGTTGTAAAAACAACTATAGGCAATGAAGGTCAGGGACCCCCACAGAACCAGATAACCCTGGGCTGTGCAATAGGCAGAACACATATGGGTGCACCTCCAATTTCAAAGTCTGCCTGCACTTTTTGTGGGTGGGGAAGGAGAGGCGGACGGGGGAAGGAGCCCCGGTGCAGGGCTAAGGAAGGACTCATCAACGGCATACACTTCACCTCTCTTCAATTTCCTGGGCTTTCTAGCCCCTTGGCTTTGGGGCGCTTGTTAGGGGGAGAGCCGGAGCCTCTGTTAGCCTTAGCATCCATAGCTTCTTTTTCTTTTTGTTATTTTAAAACTTGTGATAAAACAAACAGTAAACTAAATAAATATTAAGTCTATAGTGTTATGAGTTTTTACACATGGCAGAAACCATTATTCAAGTCAAGGTATAGAATATTTCCATATCTTCAGAGCATGATTTCTCCTGCTGCCTCCTAGTCACTAGCTAACCTCCACTATTCTATGACCATAGATTAATTTTGCATTTTTGAAATTTAAATAAATGGAAGCATGCAGTTTGTCCTCTCTGTGTCTGGATTATTTCTCACTATGGTATTTGTGAGATCCCTCCATGCTGTATACATCACTAGTTTGTTCCTTTTCTTTGCTGAGTCATGTCCCATTGAAGGATTACAGCACAACTTGTTTATTCTTTCTCCATTTGATGCACATTTTACATTCTTTCTGGTTTTGGGCTGTTCTGAATAAAGCTGCCATGAACATTCTTATGTACCTTCTTGTAAATATATATTTTGATTTTTCTAGAGTAAATGCCTAAGGCGTGGAATTGCTGGGTCATAGGTTTGACATGTGCTTTAGGTTTGGGACATGAGTCAAATAGTTTTTCCGAGTGGCTGTAGCAGCTTACATTCCCACCAGCAGTGCACAAGACTTACTCTGCATCTTTACCAATGTTGGGTGTTACCAGGTTTTTTCATTTTAGCTATTGTCATGGGTGTAATGTAGCATCTCATTTTGAGTTTAGTTTGCATTTTCCCTTTGATTTTCTTTCCAAAGATTTTAAAACTATTTTTCAGAGAGAGGGGAAAGGAGAGAGGAAGAGAGGGAGAGCAACATCAATGTATGGTTGCCTTTCACCTGCCTCCAGCTACAGAGCTGGCTGGAGACCTGGCTTGCAACCTGATTATGTGTCCTGACTGGGAACCAAACCAGCGACCTTTGGGTTCACAGGCCAGCACCTTATCCATTATGCCACCAGCCAGGGCTTCTCAGTGATTTTTAGAGCTCATTAAATATTTAGAGATATCCTTTGTGAAGTCGCTGGTAAAGTTTTTGGCCATTTTTAATTGGGTGTTTGTCTTTTCCTTTTTGATTCGTAGGACCATTTTATGTACTTTGGATGTAAGTTGTTCATTGAATGTATGCATGGGTAGATGGCTTCCGCCACTCTGGCTTGCCTTTGCACTCTCTTAATGGTTATTTTTGAAGAACAGATGTTTTAAATTTCAGTGACATCCACGGTTTCCTTTATAGTTAATGGTGTTTTGAGTTATGCTTAAGAAATCTTTCCCTATCCCAAGGTTATGAAAATAATCTCTTTATAAGATTTTTTAAAATCCTCCCCAAGAATAAGGTTTTATTGATTTTAGAGAGGCAGAAGCTGGGGAGGGGGTTGGGGGAGAGAGAGAGAGAGAGAGAGAGAGAGAGAGAGAGAGAGAGAGAGAGAGAAGCATTGATTGGGTGCCCTCTGTGTGTGTGTGCATGTGCCCTGGCTGGGAATCGGATCTGCAACCTTTGGTGTGTGGAGTGATGCTCCCACCAACTGAGCCTCCTGGCCAGGGCCGACATTATTCTCATGTTTTTTTGTTTAGAAGCTTTATTGCTTTGCTTTTCACATTAAGATCTATGATTCATTTAGAATTAATTTTTGTTTACAGTATGAGATAGGAGTCAAGCTTCATTTCTTTCGATATGATCCAATTGATCCAACTTGTTCAGCACCACTTATTGAAAAGAGAATCTTTTCTCCACTGAATTATAATAGTGTCATTGTCATAAATCAATTGACCATATGTGTGTAGATCTATTTTTGGATTCTCTCTAATCTCTTATATCAGTCTATTTGTCTACCCTTAACCCAATATCACAGTGTCTGAATTGCTGTTGCTTTACTTGGACCTCTGCATAGAAAGTTTTAAAATCAGGTAGTTGTCATTCATCTTTGTTCTCCTTCATGATTGTCTTGACTATTTTAGGTCTTTTGTATTTTCACATATTTTTTAGAATAGACTTGTCAATTTCCACAAAAAGCCACTGGGACTTTGATGGGGATTGTACTGAGTCCACAGATCATCTTGGGGAGAACTGACACCCTCCCAGTACGGAGTCTTCCAGTCCAGGAAAACCACATCTCTCTCTATTTATGAATATCTTCCTTCATTTCTCCTGGCATCCTGGCACTTATGGAAATTGACTTCCCTATGACAGCTATTGTTTGAAGGGAGTTTGTTGTCTGGCTGCCACTCTTCAAAGGGTCACCAAGGGATGAGTCCCCAAGGGAGGGAGTGGTAGATAGAGAAATGTAAGGAGGGAAGTGGGGCAAGTAGGACCCAGCCATGGTCCTGACCATAGAGCATCCCTTCCTAGGAAAATCTGCTCCATAGGAGGAGAGCTGAGCTTGGCAATTTTGTAGAGTAGTCAGTCATTTGACCTCAGTTTTCCCATATGTGAAATGGGCATGTGGTCTCATCATGGAATAGAAGTTGTGAGGAGTGAAGAATATACATTGCAAAGTGCTTATTAGATGCTCAATAAATTATATTGGTGTTTGTTTTTATCCTCAAGGGAAGGATGATCCACCAATGTGGACATAGACCTGCAAAGGACCAGGCTTATGCTCACTCCCTGCCAGTCATGCTTTTTCCTTTTAAGGGCAAACTGACAACGTGTTTTAGTAGTCAAGAAGATATAAAGAGAAAGAGGATACCTGTCCAGAAAGATTGAATAGACAGTAGAGGCCTGGCCCAAGTGCCTTGCTGACTTTAAATTTTTCTTGCTACTGGACAGGGGACCTGGTCCTGAGCAGGTCTGTTTAGGGCCAGCTGGTAGTGTGTGGGTTTTTGACTTCATGCAGGAAAGATTTCACAACAGAAGTCCAGGTGACTATGAGGTGCATTTATTAAAGCTGGGTATAGGAAACAAGGAAGGACTTTGGATAAAAGTAACAGGAGAGCCTCAGCTGGGCTGCTTTAAACCACTGAGAAGTCAGAGGAAATGGAGCGTTGGGGACAGGATTGGGGGTTAACCTGGGATGAGCTGCCACTGCCCATTGCTCCCCTGGTTGCAAGTCCCTTAGGGTCCCTTAGGGTCCCTTAGAGTTTAGGAGATGTCTGCTTGTGGGGGAGAAAGAGGGGAAACAGGAAGGCACAGGCTATACTCCCCAGAGGGAGAGCTCAAGCCGGGACCTTTGTCTGGAGGCTTTTATCTCTTTCTTGCAGGCGGGAGTCTTAGAGGGGGTCTCAGTATGGGGTGAGGATTCGGCAGAATATTCACCAGTGCTCCAGGTGTGCCCTTTCAGGGTCATGGTCTCCACTGATTAGTCGGTGCCAGGGCAGGGCTTCGTTAGTCATTGCAGCTGGTCCTGGTCACCTGCCTGGTTTTGCTGCTTTTCTGGGACTAGAGCTGAAGTACTTAAGGTCTAGATATTATCTCCAGGGAGGTGACCTTCTGTATCAGGCTGTAAATTGCTTCGCCAGTTTGTTCAACTATCCATTTCAGTTTCCCTGTTCCACTGCCAAGGAATTTTCCTAGCTTCTTATTATTCTGCCTCACTCTTCATCACTGGGCTTGTCATTCTCACAACACACCTGTAGTTTATTCATCTGTCTAGCTTCCAGGCCCTGGCGCCTGCAGTCCCTTTCACCTTGCCCAGGCCTCTGTCAGTGGAGGGTCACATTCCTACATTTCTGAGACTCTGAACCTCAGGTCCCCACTCAGCCAATTCAGCTCAGCCCATGGGCCAAGGCTGGGATGGCGGGGGGGTGGGGGGTGGGTTGGGGGTCACTGCTACTTGGTCCCCCAGATTCAGGGCTCTGTTGGCCCTTGCCAGGCAGGTCTGCACTCCCATCTGTACAGGCCTAAAGGCTTTGCCCTGAGTGCTAAAAGGAACTAATTAAACCATTGGCAACTCTTGCTTTATTTCCTAATCATCTGACTTCATGCTGACAGAAGCAGTTTCTTCTCAGAGTTTTTTTTGTATATTTTATTGATTATGCTGTTATAGTTGTCTCAAATTCTTTTCCCTTTACTGCTTTCCACCCGAGCCCCCTGTTCCCTTCTGCAGTCCCACCTCCCTCCTTAGTTCACATCCATGGGTTGTGCATATTAGTTCTCTGATTTCACCCTTTCCTCTATTATTCTTAATTTCCCCCTCTCTATCTTGTACCCACCAACTATGTTTCCTAATCCCTGCACCATTTCCCCATTTCACCCCTTCTCCCCCAACCCCTCCCCAGCTGATAGCCCTCCCAATACTCCCCATACCTATGTTTCTGGTCCTATTCTGGTTGTTTGCTTGGTTTGTTTTTGTTTTCCTTTTTATTTTTTAGGTTTGTTGTTGATAGTGTGAGTTTCGTGTCTTTTTAATGTTCATAAGTTTGATCCTCTTTTTCTTAAATAAGTCCCTTTAACATTTCATATAAAATGGTTTGGTATTGATGAACTTTCTTTACCTTATCTAGAAAGCACTTTATCTGTCCTTCCATTCTCAATGACAGCTTTGCTGGATAGAGTAATTTTGGTTATAGGTCCTTGTTTTTCATCACCTTGAATATCTCTTGCCAGTCCCTTCTTGCCTGCAAAGTTTCTTTTGAGAAATCAGCTGATAGTCCTATAGAAACCCCTTTGTAGGTAACTCTCTTCTTTTCTCTTGCTGCTTTTAAGATTCTCTTTATCTTCAATTTTTGTCATTTTAATTATGATGTGTCTTGGTGTGGTTCCACTTGGATCTAGCTTGTTTGGGACTCTCTGTGCTTCCTAGACTTGTATGTCTATTTTCTTTGCCAAATTAGAAAAGTTTTCCATCATTATTTTTTTTCTTTATTTATTTTCAGAGAGAGGGGAAAGGCAAAGAAAGAAAGGGAGAGAAACAGCAATTGGTTGCCTTTCTCATGTTCTCCAACTAGGAACCTGGCCCACAAGCCAGGCATGTGCCCTGACTGGGAATCAAACCTATAGCCTTTTAGTCTGTAGGCTGGTGCTCAATCCACTAAGCCACACCAGCCAGGGCTCCTTCATTATTTTTTCACACAAGTTTTCAATTTCTTGCCCTTCCTCCTCTCTTTCTGGAATCCCTATGATTCGGATGTTGGCACGTTTAAAGTTGTCCCAGAGGTTCCTAAGCTTCTCCATGTTTTTGTCAATTCTTGTTTCCACTTTCTGTGCTGGCTAACTGTTTATTTCTTCCTTATGTTCCAAATTGTTGATTTGAACCCTGTTTTCCTTCCCTTTACCATTGGTTTTGTGTGTGTATTCCTTTGTTTCACTTTGGCCTAGCCTTCACTTCTTCCCTTATGTGTTTACCATAGTTAAGCACATCTGTCAAGTCTGTGAGCATCTCTACGAACAGCATTTTAAACTGTTCACCTGTCAGGCTGGCTATTTCTTTGTTGCTTAGTTTGGCCACTGGGGCCTTGCTTTGTTCCTTTTTTTGAGTCATATTTCTCTTCTGCATCTTAACAGGCCTCTGTGTGCCTGCTTCTTAGAGCTATCGCACCTGTTACGTTGTAAGGGGTGAAGCCTTGGGTATTCCTCAGTGCAGAGCAACTCATTTTACCTCGTTGTGGTGCTGCATGTTGGGGAGAGGTCCGAGAGGGAACAATGCTACTTGTTCAGCACTTGCCTCTTTTCCAGGCACTTTTCCCGCTTCCCATATGGGACTAGCTCCTCTCTAGTTGTTGCCCTGTCTTTGGTTCCCAGAGTGGTTGGGTCTGGATGTTTCAGGACCTTGAGGGCCCTTAAACAAACGGACTCTGCTGTGTGACCGACAGTTTCTTCCTCTGCCCCAACCCTCACTGGTTTTCATAGTCAGAAGAAGAAATGTGGCTTTACTCCCCCCACCTCCTCCCTGACGCTGGAACTGTGAGCCACATGATCGGGTCCAGTCATTCAACAGGTGTCCCTGTTGTGAACTGCTCTTTCCTCTGGCCAACCCTTGCTGCTCTCCGGCCACAGCTCCACACCGACAACCCACTCTGGCAATCTGCACGCTAAATCTCATCCTGTGTCCCGTCTCCGCCCCTCCTACCTGTCGGGATGAGTATTTTTTTCCTTCTGTCTTTTGTTGGACTTCTATACAGCTCGATATTCTGGAATTTCTTGTTGTCTCTAGTTTTGAGGTAGATGTATTGTTTTTGGAGGGAGATGCTGCTTGTCTATCTACTCCTCCATCTTGAATCTTTCCTCCCAGATTATTCTTAAAGGGGGCAAATCTTTTTCCTACAGAACATTTTGAATACAATTATGTGGAAGAGGGTGATTTTAAAATACATTTTGCAGAGCACTTTCCTTTTAACTTAAAGAAAAACTTTCATAGCACTTGTCATGGGCTGATAACCTTACAGAAATGATCTCATGTAGCCCTGGCCCTAACCTGTTATTATCACCCCCATTTTACAGGTGAGGGGTACCTACAGGGTAACTGACCTGCCCACGGTGGACAGCTAGTGGGGACAGAGCCAGGATTTAAAAAGCCCAGGCAGCCTGGCTCCCCAGCCTTGAGGGCCACCTTGAGTCCTGGCTGCCTGCTTGGGAGGCTCTTTCTCTGGGCAGCTGTCTCAGAGTGGCATCATGTTAGGAACTTCTGGGGCTTCCCCTCCTGTAACCTACCACTGGGCCCTTGGGGACAAGCTTCCAGTCCTCTGCAGAGGCCCCATTAACCAGCTGGGAGCAGGGCACCTACTTTAGAGGTCCCCTCCTTCCTCCTACACCTGGACACTAAGGAACAGGACTTACTCCGCTCTGGTTCCTGGACCACCGGGTGTAGGCTGGGGAGCCCTGTTACAGGCAGTTAGACATTACGGTGTTTGGCTTTGAGTAAAATATCAGGGGACTTGGCATGCAAATAAGGCAGTGCTCTGGAATCCTGGCATGAATCAGCTTTGTGGCTACTTGTTAACTAGGGAGGCAGCCAGGGCTGGCAGGGGGGTCTGGGGCTGCCAGTCAGGGGGACTCAAGGGAGGAGGCAGGCCCCAGGGCAGCCTGCCTCATTCACTTCCCTTGACTCTGGTCCAAATACTGTTTTCCTTCCTAGCTGCTGGAGAGAGTGAGATAGAGCCTGAGTGATAGGAAGAGAGAAGTAGGTCGTGGTTCCAGCTTCAGCATGCAGGAAGCACACCAGCTACTAAGGAGCCTCCTACCTCAAGGCCTTTGCAGTTGCAGTCACTTCTGCCTGGACCACTCTTTCTCCAGATATCCATGTAGTTCATGCTTTCCCTTCCTTTTAGTCTCTGCTCAAATGTCATCTCCTCACAGAGGGCCCCCTGACTACCTCATCTAAAATGGCACACACTCTACAGGGATATAGCCTCTGGCTTTTTTTCTTTATAAGTGCTATAAAAACATTATATGTACCTATTGTTTTAAAAAAATGTATTACCTTCCTTTTCTCCACTGGATTATAAGCTCCACTTGGGCAAGGACTTTAGATCCTTATTCATTGCTGTATTCTCAGTACCTATAATATGTCTGACATAATATGTACTCAATAAATACTTAGTGAGTAATTGATTAGTGAATGCTGTGAGGCTAACCTTCTGTCCTGTGTCTCTGTGCCCATATTTCTTTCTATATAAAGAAGTGATCATGGCTGTTCTCCCCTGACCAGGGAGTATCTACAGTTGTCAGGAAAAGCTTAGTTATGCCGTGGTAACAAACAAGCCCGGAACCTCACTGAGAGAGGGGTAGTAACATGCCACAGTCTTTTTAGATCAGTCTTTTCTGTAGAATGTAAGTTCTTGGGTTTATCCTGTCCCCACCTCAATCTGGAAACTAGAAACAGAACTCCAACCACTTCTTGTTCCACATGAGTCTTTATATCCTGGCTTCTGATAGAGGTGCCCTTTCCTAAAAGAAGCATAGAGATAGACAGTTTTACTAGCCAGGTGCAAAACACTGTTGATGGCTGAATAGGTATCAGTGAACCTAAGGCCTAATAGGAAAGATGGCCACCCAGCAATAGAAAGAACCTCCCTTCCCACTGATATATACACAAAGGACTCACAGCTAACCTCATCCAAAGGTTGCAACACATGGGGAGAAGTGTGGTGTTGAGCAAAGCCCATGCGGAACAGAAGTACAGAGAAGGGCTCCTCACTGCCCTGGATGGAGATTCTGATAGGGCTTCCTGGAGGAGGCGGTACCTGGACTGAAGCTCAAAGGACAGAGCTTGGTGAGAGGTGGAGACGCTGCAGCAGAAGGAAGAGGGGAGGGAAGGGACAGGCAGAGGGACTGAGGCTTTAGAACAGTAGCCCAGCTTGTCTGCAGTGTCTGCAACCCGCCAGGGAAAATCAATACCTGGCTGGGTCTCCAGGCACCACGCCTGAGTGCGTATTCAGAAACTGTGAACAAAGCTAGTCTCTCAAGACTGGCTGGAGGGGGTGGGCTGCCACAGCCCCCCCAGAGGGGAATTTAACAACAACTCTTAAAATTTAAAATGTCTTTCCCTCCCTGCCTCAGGATCCCACACCTCCCTGAAGGCCTGGGCCCCCGGGTAGCTCTGTCCTCTATAGCCTCTGATGGGGTGGGGGTCGGGGGACTGTCTTCACCTGTTTGAGCTGTGACCATTCCTTTGCACGGGGTCAAGTCCTTGGCCTTCCTCCATCTGTGGCTTCCCTCCCTCTGCTTTTTCCTCCCCATGGTGCAGGTCCTGTTTCTGACTGTGTCTGTCTCTCTCATTACTCGACTTCACTTGTGCCATGTACTCTACTGGGCTTTCGCACTCTCCACAGACCAAGACCCTGCTTACCTTTCAAGACTTCATAGAGATGTTACCTCCCAAAGGACCCCTGCCTGAGCCCTAGTCTGAGCCTCTCCTCTGGGAAGTGAGACATAAGGAGAGCTGACTAGAAGGGTGGCAAGGAAACCCATGTGCCAAGAGCCTGAAGGAAAATTGGGACCAAGAGGACAAAGACACCATGGAGAGCTAAGGAGACTACCCTCCAGCCTCTGAAAAATTTATACGTCTGTGCCATCTAACCTGTCAAGCTATAGGACCAGGAATTACCTTTATCCTGAACTAGGGGAGAAGGCTGCAGGGTTAACGATGGCTGGGAAAGAGTTAGCCCAGTTTCATAAGATTCTGAGGTGGCAGGAAGGTTCTAAGGAGAGGAGGGGTGGTGGTAGCTTATAAGTGGTGGGGTCTGGGGAGGGAGGGGATTGGGTTCAATGAGACTTGCCGAGCAGGTGGGTTGCGGGCCAGGGTTGAAGGGCAGCCAGGAGACTGCAGGGATATTGAGGTGATGAAGGAAGATCTTTAGAGTGACTGCCTCCTTTGATTGCCTGGGCCAGCTCAGGGGACAGGGGCCCCCAGGGGGACTTTGATCCAGGGGTTTCTCTGGGTCAGGGAGCAAACAGCACACTGAGCGGGCTGATGTTTGGATAAGCAGACTGTTGTGTGTCAGGTGTGCTCGCACACTCGGGGGCTACAGGATTGGGTGCCTAGAGGAGTGGGTGGGGACAGTGGAGCCTTCTTTTACTGATATTTTATTATATTTTTTAATTTTTAAAATTAATGTATTAAAAATATTTTTGGCTAATATATTTTTAATGATTTTATTTATTACTTTTTAGATAGAGAGGGTAAGGGCCATTGTGTGGTTGCCTTTCACCTGCCTCCAACTATAGACCTGGCTGAAGACCTGGCTTGCAACCTGGTTATGTGCCCTGACTGGGAATCGAACCAGTGACCTTTGGGTTTGCACTTTCACAGATATTTTGGAATGAAAACTTTCAAGCATACAGAAAGGTTGAAAAAGTTGACAGATGACATTCATGTATCCACCACATAAATTTTACAATGAGCATTTCACCAAATCTACTTTATCTCACTTCTCTACCCACACATACTTTTTGAATGAGTCGGTTACTCATTCCTAAACACTTCCATGTGTACATCATTAGCTAATGTTCAATACTTGGAGTTCTTTTTTTGTTTTTTGTTTTTGTTTGTTTAGAGATCTCTAGTGAAAATATTTCCATAAAGTGAAACACACAAATCTTCAGTGGATCATTCGTTGAGCTCTGAGAAATGTATACACCCGTGTCATCTAACCTATCAAGATACAGAACCTGCGCTGGCCAAGTTGCTCAATTGGTTGGGGCATCGTTCTGTACACCAAAAGGTCGCAGTTTCGATCCCCAGTCAGGACACAAGCCTAGGTGGCAGGTTTGCTCCATGGTCCAGGGTGTATGATCCCCAGTTGGGTGCACGTGGGAGGCAACCAATCGATACTTCTCTCTTAAATCGATGTTTCTCTCTCCTTTCTCTCTAAAAGCAATGGGGAAAATGTCCTCGAGTGAGGATTAAAAAAAAAACTCAATAAAAACATATTCTCAGGTAAGGATTAAAAAAAGATATAAAACCTGACATCACCCCAAAGAGATCCTTAGTGCTCCTTCCCAGAAAATCCCTTCAGAGACTCCACTGCACATTTTCGTCTGACAACGTCTACCAACATCTATTATCCCCTTGAGCACACGGCTGTGCAGGGAAGACTACATTCCCCAGTCTTCCTTGCAGCCGGTGTGGTTCCATGATTAAGTCTGGACTGGAAGTAGAAGTATACAGTAGACTGTAAAAACTGTCCTTAAAAGACTGCTGGTGTTTCTGCGTCTTTCATCTTCCCTGCCTCATTCCTGTTGCTTGGAACACAGCCATCTGCTGCCATGCTGGACGCCAGAGAAGGGGATACCCTGGGGTGGTGGGCCAGTGAGATGGAAGGGGCCTGGGTCCCTGAACTCCTGGGGGAGCAGAATGCTCTGGATCGCTTATTCCAGACTCTCATACGGGAGAGAAATGAACATCTACCTTGTTTCAGTCACTGTCAAATGATCTTAATGACAAACTTCAGTGCCTTTTAAATATTTCACGTGGTGTGTGTGTTACCTACCCCCCAAAAAAGTAACTAAAATACAAGAGTAAAGGTAAATAAAAAGAGACTATGCTACAAAGACTGCTACCTCTCCTCCCGCCCCAGAAGAGTGGTGAAGCTGTTAGTTACAATGGAGGATCAGTGTCACATGGCAGAGACCCACATTAGCAGCGGCTTAAACAAGGCAGAAGTGTATTTCTCTATGTGCAAAAACCTGAGCCAGCTGGTATCCCAGATTTGTGACCCAACTCCCACCTTCCCAACATTCCACATCAGTGCAATGGCCCATTTCTGAGCACAAAGCAGAGTTGTTGGACCTCACACCTGAGATGGCCCTAGGACATTGGTGTCAACCAGGAGATGTCGGTGGCCCTGGTCCTGGTAAACCTCTGACACCTACCTATGCCCCGGGCAGGGGCCTCTCTGAAGGGTGTCCTGGCTGGCTCCAGGTCACTTTGTACCCTCTAGGCCTGCCCTTTTTAAGCCTCCTCTGAAGGCAGAACCTTCAGAAAGCGGGGGCTCTCCTGACTGGACATCTCAGGGCTGGGCCAGCTCTAAGCTGCCACCTGTCCCCAGGTGACTCTCTCAGGCCTCGAGGGCCCTTCTCCTAGGCCCAGTGATTTGTAGGCAGTTCCTCTTATTTGGTCTTGCAGCAGGTTATCGACCAGCTCCTGCCCTCTTGCTGATGTCTGGCGATGTTCACACGCCAAATCTTAATCTTCTTAGGGCGTCCTCACCCACAGCTGTCAGACTGAGCCTGCTACCCTCTCCGGCTTATGCTTCTGACCCAGCTGCCACAGTTCCACTACTCCTCACCCGCAACCACGTCGTAGGAGACTGACCCTTGACTAATAGTTGTCATTCTGGGGCCATCGGAGGGGCTGGTTTCTGGTAAAACTATGCCTTACAAAAATCACTCTTGGATTTAGGGTGATTTTTCACCCTAAATTTATTGTGATTTTCACAATAATAACTTTAGTAGATAAAATAATAATAACAATTATTATTATTATAGTAATAAATATTTAGAGCTACTGCTTCCTAAATACACTAGGTGAGAAATGCTCTCCTTATGTCTCTTGAAGGCAGAAACTGTTAGCTTCCATTTTACAGATGAAGAAATTGAAGTTCAGGGGCATTAAAAGCTGCTCTTGAGGGTTGGAATCCAGGTCCCAAGTGTACTGCTGCTCTATAGCTCTGTCCTTCCCAAACTCAGTAAAAAGGCCCGGAGAGCAGTCCCACTTAGCCACCTGAGGCTGTGTCACCGAGGGCAAGTCCCTTAGCCCTGCTCTCCACAGCTTCCTCACCTGTACAGAGCTGCCTTTCAGTTGCAGGGCAAGGCTCTCGCCGGTCTCCTTGGGACAGGACCTGCAGGGCCCTGTGCCTGTCCCAGGACCTTAGTCAGAGCTGCTGCGTTGACCTGAGACATGTCTTGGAGGGACCCAAAGATGGGAAAAGGGGGTGTCATAGGGGCTTCTTAGAGTGAGGTGGGGAATGAGAACAGGGAGGGGAGTTGGAGGTGAGGTGGGATGGAATAGAAATTTGAAGAAGTTGGAGCGGTGAGAAACTGGGGGCAGAGTGGCTGAAAAGGTTTTAGAGCAGAGCAGAGCGCCTGGGGCAGCCTTGGGCAGCTGACTCCCCGTGGCAGGCACACCCCACAGGAACAGACAGATCCAGGGGGGCACAGCATTGGGGTTTGGCTCCTGTGTGAGCCACACTTTGGCAGAGGGTCCCCTGGTCCTGGCTGGCTCCAGGTCACTTATGTCCCTCACTTTGTACCCTCTAGGCCTGCCCTTTTTAAGCCTCCAGAATCTTCCCTGGGTAGCTCTGTAGCAACAAGGCCCTCAGGGAAGCCTGTCTCACTGCAGACCCTCCCCCTCCTGCCCTGGCAGCACAGGGGTGCAGTGGGCCGTGGGTGGGCAGCAGACGACAGTGGAGTCCAGGGCAGTAAACTACAGATAAACCTGTCAGCCCTAGAAGGCAGCCTTCCAGGGTGGGGGCAGTGGAAATTCAGGGAGCAAGTTCGAGGTTGTTTACCTGCTGGAGCTCTCCGGGTGATTATTGACTTTTCTGTGATTCTAGAAGGGGAAGAAAATGAGCCTAGGGCCTGGAAGGGCCTCCACAGAGGAGAGGTGGCTGTGTGTTAACTGTGTCTGTCAGCTCAGGTACGTTGCCATGCACCATGGGCCTGAGGAGCCTTGGTTGGGGAAGGGCCGGCGCTGGCCCGCTGGAGTGAACCGTGGTCAGCGAGGCCCCATCACCACCCACCACCCGCTGTCCAGATGAGGACACTGATATGGAGAGGGGAGGTCACTCCCCTGAGGTCACAAAGCCCAACCAGAGCCAGACCTGTCCATAGGGCCAGGGTCCCAGGATCAGGAGGAAGAGCGTGGAGGGGAGTGTGTTGGGGTGAGTGAGCGGCACTGCCACCAGCGGATCTGGCAGCACTGGGGTCCAGGATGCTGGCAGACCTGGTCTCGAGTCCCCAGCAGGCCCTTCATATCTCAGGGTCTCTGCTTCTCTGATGCCATGTAGGGATGAGGAAAGCTGCTGGCTTTCACACACATGGATGGAGCTTTGTCGAATTTCCCAGCCTCATTTCTGGAGATCAGCATGGCACAGAGGGGAAACTGAGGCCATTCTGTGCCTCAGTTTCCTCACTGGTGAAATGGGTCTTATAAGAAAGGTATCCTTCTCAAGGTTGTTGTGAAGGTAATGATTTAGCCCTGGAAGTTTCCAGCAAGGGCTCGCTGGTGTTGCCTGTTACTCTGCACATGTTTGTTGGGTGCCAGGAACACAGGGACAAGATTATACAGCGTGTGCCTTCAGAGGCTCAGTCCTCAGGGTGCGGTCCCAACACCTTTTCAGGGGACCACAAGGTCAAAACTTTTCACAGTCATACTGAGATGTTAATATGCCCTATTCACTGTGCTGGTACTTGCAACTGATGGTGCAAAAGCTACAGTTGGTGCCTCCATGTGAGTCTGTGCCAGTAGCCACGTGTTCCTCACCACACAGCTGGGCAGGAAGGAAAAAGCCAGCTTCATTAAGAATGTTCTTGATGAACCAGCGAAAATCATCAGTATTAAATCTCTACCTTGAGTATACATCTTTTTAATACTCTGGGTGATAAAATGGGACGTACATATGAAACATGTCCTCTGCTCCCTGAATCGTGGCAATTGCCTCAGAAAATGGCACTTACACGATTGATGTAAGCAGGAAGTGGAAATGGCCATTTTTAGCACCATATTATTTGGGAAAAAAAAATGAAACAACTGTAGACAAACTATAGTGATTCAGTCTTGAGTATTCTTGAAAATGAATGAAGTGAGCGTGCTGCTTTGAGGAAAACAACTGTCAGTAGTTGTTGCCAACAATAAAATTTGAGCTTCAAAATTTCAAAGCAAAAATCTGAATTTTGGACAACTTTTATTGGCAATTATGAGCTTGAAAGCTTCCTAATACTCGAAAGACCTTTATTTCTAAATGGCCAATGCACAATGTTACAAAATCATATGGGGTAAAAGATCCATTTAAAATGCAAGACATACCAATGGGTTGCAATGTAACAATACAAAGTTTTTCTGATGAGGTTTCAGATTCTAGACTTCATCTAACCCTCAAGAGTCTACCATGTGCAGAACTGTGGTGTATTATGAAAGAACAGCCATAGCATTGGAACAGCCTACTACAATTCCCCCTTTTCCAGTTGCATACCTCAGTGAAGCCAGATTTCCTTTAGTTACTTCAATCAGGGCAACACGTTGCAGGAGATTGACTGTAGAAGCAGAATCCAGCTGTCCTCTATGAAGCCAGACATTTTAAGAGATTTGCCAAAATGTGAAACAGTCCCACTCTTCCGTCTTTTGTTTTTGAAAGTTACCTTTCACAAAAGTGTATTATATTATCATGCACTGAGTTTTTATTTTTATTCTTATTAAACAATTATTTTTTATCCTCACCTGAGGACTTTACTTTTTCATTGCTTTCAGAGATAGAGGAAGGGAGAGAGAGAGAGAAACATCAGCTGGTTGCCTCCCACACATGCTCCGACCAGGGATTGAATTTACAACCTAGATATGTGCCCTGACTGGAAATCAACCAACTGAGCCACACCGGCCAGGGCTGCACTGAGTTTTTTTTATATTGTTAGGGTTAGGTTTGAAAGCATGAGAGGAGAGATGACAGGAAAACAGGCCATGAGTTTAAAAGGTTTTTTTTCCTGTTAAACTAATTTATTGTTGTTGTATTACATTTATATCTCATTTCCCCCCACTGCTCTCCCCTACCCCACCCTCCCTATCCCTGCCCCCACAGTCAGTCCCACATGTTGTCTGTGTTCATGAGTCGTTTATATTAGCTCCTTGACTAAAGTATTTCCCTTTTTTGCCTCTTTCTCCCCCTCCCTGCACACTGACAGTCTGTTCCTTGTTTCCGTGTCTTTGGTTCTATTTTGCTTGTTTGTTTGCTTTGTTCATTAGTCTCCTATATTAGGTGAGATCATATGGTATTTGTCGTTCACTAACTGGCTTATTTCACTAAGCATACTACTCTCTAGTTCCATCCATGTTGTCACAAAAGGTAGGAGTTCCCTCTTTCTTTCTGCTGTGTAGTATTCCATTGTGTAAATGTACCAAAGTTTTTTGATCCATTCATCCACTGAAGGGCACTTAGGTCGTTTCCAGCACTTGGCCATTATAAATAGCACTGCTATGAACATAGGGGTACATAGGTTCTTCTGAATTGGTATTTCAGGATTCTTAAGGTATAAGCCTAGCAGTGGAATTGCTGGGTCAAAAGGCAGTTCCATTTTTAGTTTTTTTGAGGAAATAATATAAATGTTTTCCATTTGGCCAGCTGCTGTAGGTGGTCTGAAATGGCATCAGCAGCAAACAAAAGTAAGGCAGGGTTTTTTTAAAGGGATGGAGGGTGTGGAGTTGGAGGAACTTATTGCAGATGGCTTTGGGGGAGTTGGCTCTGAGAACAGAGAAGTTTACTAAAACTGAAACATTATTAAATTATTGCCAGCAGACCAAGATCTCTTTGAAGGACACAGGCAGTCATGGGCCTTAGCAGTTACTGAAGGGGCAGCAGATTTAATGGTGCATGCTAAAATTACACCAGAATTCCTGGAATCCAGGTCTTATGCTTAAGATACATTCAATGAGTTAATAAATGAACACTTAAAATTTATCAGTTTTAATTTCTAATATGGTAAAATATTGATAAACCCATACAAATCCTAAATCATTTATAAGAGTGTAAAGGGGTCCTAGCACCAAAAAGTTTGAAAACTGATGGTTTAGTGTATGTGGGGTGGGAATAAGCAAACAGTTATGCTCCGGCAGTGAGTGCTAATGTGGGTCTGTATGGTGTGGAGGAAGGGGGAGTGATAGACATGTGATGGAAGGGCAAGTCAGGAAGGCTCCCAGGAGGAGGTGTCCTTACGCTGAGCTAAATCTGGCCCACTGTCAACTACTGGGACAGAAGGGCTGATATAAGGAGTCTCCAAAATAGCAGAGATCCCCAAAAACCCATGTGAGAGATTAGTGGAGACTAGAAACAGCTGAACAACAACTTAGGCTGTTGCCCCCGGACCAAAACATTTAGGGCCTAAGTTTGACAGGTTCCAGGGGTGTCAAACTCATTTTCACTGGGGGCCACATCAGCCTCATGGTTGCCTTCAGAGGGCCAAATGTAATTTTAGGGCTAGATAAATGTAACTACTCTTTAATGGTTAAAGGAGCCGGGTAGAAACAAGGTGTTGGGCCAAAGGTGGCAGGATAAAACAAGGTGGAGGGCCAGATTCGGCCCTCAGGCCTTGTGTTTGCCACCTATTCCTTCCTATCCCCAGCTCCAGGGGGCTGATGTCCACACATAGCCAATGTGGTCAGATTCAGATGCCCCCAGCATTGCCGTCTCTCTGCCCGGTAGCAGATAGGATCCTAGGACACCCCAGTCAGAACTGGGCCTTTCATTAAGACTATGCCCTGTCAACCCCCTGCCCCCCAGATCTCCATGCCAGGGTCAGCACAAGGCCTGTTCTCCTCTCAAGGATTGGTTTCTCGTTTGTGGTATGTGCAATGAAAGTGTGAAAATGAAGAGGCTTTCAAGCCACTTCTAAGCAGAGGGCTCGTTGCCAGAACCAACAACGTGATTAGAGAGTTGGAACTTGCAGCTCCACCTCCTGACATCTGGAGGTCAAAGGTGGTGGCAGGAGCTGGAGGTGTTGCTTCAGTTGCCATGGGTCAGTGGCCACGATTTAATCATGTATACCTATGTAATGAAGCTATCACTAAGACCCACTCTGAGCCACTGTCAGAACCCTTCCCACTCAAGTCCTAGCTCAGATATTTTGGTTGCAAAGAACAGAGACACACTCCACTTACCTTAACCAAATATTTATTGAAGGATACATGTGGACTTTGGCTGGGGTCCTGTGAGGTGGTGGGGACCAGGGACTGGTTCTCAATGAGTGTCTCCTGTCCAGGGTGGGTTCTGCCACCTGAGCACAGCCCACTCTCTTGTCACCAGCCAGCTCCTGCTCACCTATCACTAACAGAATGCACGGTCTCACATCTTTGATGCCACACAACCCATCATGGCCTTTCCAGCACATACTTTGTTCCCTCCAACAAGAAGTGCTCATCCACTGCACTTTGGTCGAGCTCCTGAGCAGATTCCTGGCCAAGCCATAGGGCAAGGTAGCCTGTGTAACTGGTGACCAGCCAGCCTCTTATCAGGTGCCTGCCCTGGTCCACTCTGACAAGGCCATGAGACCCTGTGGCTCTTACCAGGCTGACCTTTCAAAGGGGATGGGGCAGAGCCTGGGGGCAGGAATTGGTGACCCTCAGCAATCCCATGTCCATCTCCCATCTCCTGTTCTAGGTCAAGGCCCATCTCAAATATATCCCCTCCAACAAGCGAATGTTCTCACACTTCCAGGCTGCCTGTCACAGGGGCTGGAGGGGAAGAAGGCCTATGTGGGAAGGTGGAGGAAAGGTGGGCAACCCTTGCCTGGGCAGCAATAGACGCTGGCCAGGTTTGGCCAGGTCAGAGGTGAGCGGTGATGAGGCATGGGGCAGGGTGGAAGGAGTCAAGTCTCCTATTTGGACAAGTCACTGGCCCTACTGCTCCTTCACTCATCCTTTCTCCCTGCCAACAGAGAAAGGGAAGGTCCGGAGACCTCAGCCAAGGCCCTGTGGCTTGTGCTGGGCCCAAGGGCTCCCAGCCACTGGCCCTGCTTTTGCTCCCACCCTGATACTGGCATGGTGCCTGTAGTGAGGGAGGGGCCACAGGAAATCCCCAGGCAGTATGGGAGAAGCTGAGTTTCCTGGGTAAAGGGTAAACAAGCCAGCACTGCAGCCTTGCTGTTAGGTGGCACATAGTGATAGATTTCCAACCTCAGGGCAGAGACTGGACAGGAAGAGACCTCTCATGGGGTCTGTGGGGGATTGTGAGGGTGATTGATGAAGGGATAAAACCCTTCTACCCCTTTCTGAAACATGTTGGCAGGGGGAGGTGCTGACCTGCCAGTCTAGCTGGGATAAGACAGGATTGGCTGGGGAAGCCAGATGCTTCTGGAGTGCACAGAATTTTGGGCCAGGAGAGTTAAAATGGAGGGAGGGTAGAGATTTGGCCCTTCTCCTCCTCTTTCGTTTGGACCAGGGGCAAGCTTGTGCCAAGGCTGAGTTCTGCACTCTAGGCTATGCTCTAGGGACATGTGCCCCAGCAGTGACCTGTAGGATGTCATGGCATCTTCTATACTGAATGGCTGGTCCCAGGCCACACCCTTCTCTTCCTCTGAGACCCACACACAGACATGTGGGCTGGATACTTGCAGGACCTGGCACGTGCCAGGCCCCACTGGCAGAGACCCTGCTCGGCTCGCTGCAGCGGTTGGCAGCAGCCCCGGCCCCCCAGCATGGGAAGCAGCTGCGGTGTGGTGATGGCGGCACCAGCTCCGCAAGCTCAGACTCCAGGGAGGGAGACTGAAACCAGAGAGCTGTCTGCTTATCAGCCAGGGGCTACAGATAAGAATGGAGGGGGATTTCTGGGCACTGTTTCTAGTTCTGGGGTATCTGGGTTTTGTCTGTGTGAGATCGGCCTGGAGTTGGAGTATCTTCTGTTCCCCCAAATTGGACATCTTAATAAAGACCCTTTCCTTTTCCAACAACCTTTGTCATATGCCTGTGTTTGATAGTGGGCAACTGACCCCTACTTTTGTTTAGTAACAGTTTGGTGACCAAGATGGGACTCTGTGGACCTTAGTCAGGTCCCTGTGGCAGGTCAACCCTGGGAGCGCAACTGTGGGGATTTTCAAGACTCAGGGTATTTCCCTGCACTCCTGCTCAAGGGTCCGGTTACCAGAAATGCCAGGATGGTGGAAGGAAACAGGTCTGGGTGAGCCAAACCAACATGCACATTGGTAGTTGGGCACTATGCCATTTGGGTACAGTGAGAACTACTTGTGGTACCACTTGGTGAATCATGCCTGCCATTCTGGCTGCAGGCCACATGGGCGCTGCTGCAGTTAGAATGTGCCTTGTGAGCATTGGCAACTTGGGCTCCCAGCAACTTGGCAGGCCGCGTCCACCATTTGGGCTGTGGACCACGTGGTGCCATTCCGGTTTTATGTAACTCCGGCTTTGCACCTTCTGGGCTGTGTGCCACTTGGCTGTTGTGCTGCTTGGGTTTCTGTGAAACTAGGACTTGATGGGAAGAGTTCCAGTTGTGGGAGCCATGAAGACTTTCAGTCCGCTGATACAGAGTTAAAGTAAGGTCTTTTTCAACATGAAAAAGGACAAGGATTGAAAGTGAGTTCGGCTAAAATGATTATTCCTGAATGGGTAAGAAGTTTGTAAAAGTTATGATTTTGGAAAGAAAGAAACCTCAGCTCATGGTCACAGTTATTCTTTGCTTGCTTTTTTAAAATCTGTTGGAGTCTTGGTATGATCTTTGCTATTATGTACACACACTGGGAATTCTCTGACACCGCTATTTGGGGTGTCGTGCCATTTGGACCTTTTCAAGGCTTTTTGGTGCCAGTTTGTGTATTGACTGGTGTGAGGGAATGTCTCTGTCATTTGTGCCAAAGGTTATTTGGGATACTGGTTGGTGTACCAGTTGGTGTGAGATTCTAAGGTTAGTTCTAGCCCCCTCCCCTCTTTAGAAGCTTTGTCTTTGCTATAGATTTTTTTTTTCTGTATTGAAAAGAAATGGAAAGAAATTGAGGTTTCTATGAGTTGAACCTTAATATTAAGTTGGAAGGAAAGAGTATGGTTTTAGTAATAAAAGACAAAAGGCATGTAGATGCAATGTTGGTGGATATTTGAAGGACAAGGATTTTCCTTTGTGCTTCATATTTTTCTCCCTACCTGATCTTTCCATAATTTGGCATTCTTAGTGAGTGAGTGATGTCATAAAGTTTCTTTGAGTAATTTTAATAGGACCAGTTTCCAATTGTGGTTTTATTAACCAAGAATTTGACTGGAAAGAGGCATATCTGGACTCTGGATGTCACCAGAAAACCTTGAGGAAATGAGATTGATTTTCAAAGCTAACAAAAGTCCACTGGAGAAATGGCCTGGTACCTTGTTTTGTCATGTGGTTCATGACAGTCTTTCCAGGTAGAGAATGAAGGTTGCTCTCCTGAAAGATGGCAGGAAGGAACCTTAAGACCCTTTAGGAACCTCAAGGACTCGAGGAATATAGGTACTGCAGGCAAAGCCACATGGAGGGTGTAGGGCTTGGCTTCTGTGTCCTGAAGACTGACTAAAGCTCAATCTAAAATGTTTCTTGGGGAAGTTCCAGCAAAGCAGATTTAAAGAGCCTATGTGATTAATTGCTGTTCTTGTTATGTTTATGCAAATAATTAGGCAAAATTAAAAACTGGCAGTCCCTTTGATGACAATGAGGGTGATCTTAAGAAAAATCATGTTCCAAGGAAAACCTCAATGTTCAGTTATGGATATTGGATGCTAGGGCTGCTAACTGTCCTCAAAGTTTTGCTTTCATTTGGTTTCTGAGTATACCATATAGATTTTAACTCAGCTAATGATGACATCACCAGAGATGTTCAATTATAGGCCGGAAGAATTTGTCAAATGGCCATTTTATATCATTCTAGCAAATGCCTTGCAACTGGATGTGTTCTCAAATAACAATCTTGTGACTCAGAGACTGTTTCATGACTTATTGTGTGAATTAACTGTTGTATTTTTTCCTTGTTTTTCTTCTTTTTAATTTTTTAAAAAAGATTTTACTTATTATTTCCAGAGAGGGGGGAAGGGAGAGAGTCAGAGAGAGAGAAGACACATCAATGTATGGTTGCCTTTCACCTGCCTCCAGCTACAGACCTGGCTGGAGACCTGGCTTGCAACCTGATTATGTGCCCTGGCTGGGGAATCAAACCAGCGACCTTTGGGTTCGCAGGCCGGCACCTTGTCCACTGTGCCACCAGCCGGGGTTCCTTCTGTTTTTCATAGAGTGTATTCCTGTGATTGTTTATACAGTATAAGCTTCACTTTAGAGCCCATCCGCATTGCTGCCTCCTGAGACTCAACAGTTCTGCTGAGTTATATGGTTGGTTGATAAAGTATTGTGTGGTCTATCAAATTTGCTTAAAACTGCTTTCCTTTTCTGCCCTAAAGGTTCAGATAGAAAGGACCCATTATTCTTCAAGGTGGGGGGCATGGGTCTTAGAATATTTCTCTCAGCCTAATTTGAGTTAAGTATAGTGGACAAAAGGGCTTCGGATGGGTGTGGTACGCTTTACACACCTTCCTCCAGGAAAGACATTTCTTTCTTAATATGGGGCATCATAGAATTAGCCCCTACTGTTGTTTTGGTTCTGACTATATGTTCTAATCTTCTTGCCAAATTTGTCCTCTATAATACAACAAGGATGCCAACGTGTCCAGCAGTGCCATCCTTTGGACAACACATATGCTGCTTTCTAGGGATAGCCAACTGACCTGAACTCTGCAAGATCCTTTCCCCTCATTTGAAGTCTTCCCTCCACTTCAGACAGTCCCCCTTATTTTTGTTCTCTGAACCCAGGAATAGGTAGGACTATCTCTTTGACCAGGAGAAGATAGTTATGCAAGAATGAGACCTTTGCCCTCTTGGCTCTGTAAGATTATAAGGGTCTGGAAGTGTTAAAGGGGAAAATTGATACAAGAATGGCATCTGGGGTGAGGGAGGGAACACAGGAAACCCCCAAAGTAGCATGGGAGAGGCTGCGTTCTCTGGATAAAGGGTAAACAAGCATAGCAGTGTCATGTCGCCCTGGCAATCTGGCTAGCAGGGTATAGGAGGACAGATTTCTCTACTCTCAGATGGAGATGTGGCAAAAGGAGACCTTGCATGGAGTCTGCACGAGTATGGCAAGGGTGGTTGATGGAGGAAAAGCCCTCCTATCCCCTTCTGGAATATGGCGACAGTGGGAGATGCTAACCTGCCCATCTAGCTGGGAAAAGAACAGGATTGGCTGGGAAGGCTGGATGCTTTTGGAGCACATGGAATTGGGGCCAGGATATTTAAAATGGAGGTAGGGCAGAGTCTTGGCCCATCTTACTCCCCTTGCTCTCCTGATCAGGGAGCTTGCTCAGGAAGAAGCCAAGTCCTGTGCACTTGGCTGTGCCCTAGGAACACATGCGGTGGGATGGCTGGCATCTTCTGCACTGCATGCACATCCTGGACCACGCCCTTCTCTTCCTGTGGAATCTGTGCACAAATGTGCGGTCTAGAACACTCATGGGACCTGGTGGACACTGGGTCCCACAGATGGAGCCCCTGTATGACTGGCTGCAGCAGCTGACAGTGGCCTCAGACCCCTGCATGGAAAACAGATGCAGCATGGTGATGGTGATGGTGTTGTTGGCCTCCGATATGCAGACTCCAAGGAGGGTGACTGAAGCTGGAGAGCCTCTGCTTACTAGCCTTGGGCTAGAGATAAGAATGGACCAGGATTTCTGGGTACTGTTTCTGGTTCTGGGGGTGGCTGAGTTTTGTTTGTATGATATTGGCCTTGAGTTGGGGGAAGTCCACCAACATCACCATTCCACCAAATCATGCAGCATCTTAATAAAGACTTTTTCCTTTCCCACCAACCTTTGTTTTATGCTTGTATTCAGCAGCAGGCAGCTTAACACCGCTTTTGTTCAGTAACAACCCCAGGGCTCACTGGTGGCTGGTCCTCTCAGTCTGAAGAAGGTGGGTGTGCTCTGACCAGGTCCCCTCTCCCTCCTCTCAGCCAGCTCAGGGCAGAATCTAGTAAATAACACATGGTACATCGATCAGAGGTCACTTGGGCCAGGCCCAATCGATGGCTGCAGACAGCTGGTCAGGCTAGTGATGAAGTGCCAGCTCCTTGGCAGGGGCAAGGCTGGCCCTGGGATTTAATCCCCTGCCTCCTCCAAAGTCTCCAGCTGGGTGACAGGAGGGAAGACAGATAAGGCTCTGAGGCCAGTGGGGGGTGGGGTGCCAGGGTGCGGTGGGGGTAGGGCATGTGGAATTGGTGAAGCTCACTGGGGGCACAGGCCCTCTTTACTCTCATGAGCAGCCTTCCCGAATAGGCTTCCCTTAGGGACCTCTCAGAGGAACATCCACCCCCCACCCAACCCTAACCCTGCCTGCCCTACAAAGCACATTCCATACTGTGTACTTGTCCCTGCAGGCATAAGGCTGTCTGCTCCTCTAAAATGATAGTGCTTTGGGGACAGGGAAAAACACAGAAGACTAAAGATTGTTACACCCCGTGTTATCTGATTCAGTCTCCACAGCGGTGAGGCTGGATAAATATTATGTCCACTTATAGATAAGGAAACAATCTCAGAGAAGAAGACATGTTTAACAATTAGAGCTGCCCCCTAATGAATTGGACCAGGCATTGCCCGAAGGCATTGAGTTCTCTGTCACTTCAGGTTATTCGAGCAGAGGTTGGAATACTCGCAGTTGGGGGGCAATTGCAGAATTCCTGCACAAGGTAGGCTCCCAACTATGGAACCCAGGGTCCCTCCCAACTCTGAGTCTGTATTAGCCTTTGGGAAACAAGGACTGCACAGGCTTCTGGCTTCCAAACCATGTCTGCAGACCCCCGTACTCTGGACGCATTGCAGTGTACACAAACGTCTGACTCAAGCTCATTTTCAACACCTTTTTTTTTTTTTTTTTACGGTAAAGCAGTACTTAAAAATAAATGCAGGCTGGAAATTATGTTATAGAACTTTTAACCCATTTGAAATCACCAGAGTTTGCTCTGAGTGGACCTGGGGCTAAAGTTTCTTGTCTCTGTATTTAATTGAAGAGTACTGTAGGATGAATAATCCTCTTTCCACTTGCAATTACTTATCTGTAAGAATAAATAATAGTGTACAACACAAAATGTGGAAACCATCACTGATAATCTCTTATGTTTTATTTCATATTCGACAAAACAGCTTTGTTTTCATCTTATCTAATCTTATTATAATTGTTCTCTCTTGGCATACGTGTGAATATATCAAGTGCATTTGCTCTAACAAAGTATGACTTTTATCTGTTTTGCATATTGTGATTCTACTTAGATTTCATCTGAGAAAGAGCTCTGCTGGTGCAAATGCTAGGATGTCACCATACACAAGTGACCCAAGCTGCCACCCTCAGGTGTTTTCCAAGCAAGGTAGGGTGAGGGAGTGGATTTAGGTTTACAGTCTCTGCCTCTCCTTATACAAACCACCAGACTCAGTGAGCCTGGCCCTTGGTGCCAGGTGACAGCACTCATGGTAGACATCTGAGTCAGCCCCAATGGCAGGGCCAGCGGTGGGGAGGAGACTGACGGGACACCCTGGCGGCAGGGCTAAATAGGGGGCAGCTGGAGCATTCTGGCTGGTTTCCCCTTAGGAGAAGGTCTGTGGGAGAGGCCAGGTGTGATAGGGCCTACAGAGAAGGTTGTGTGCAGGCACCTGCCACAGGTGGCCATAGGACAGAGAAGGTACATGATGATGGCAAGGTCCCCAGCTGGTGTCAGAGGGACTAGTGGCCAGAGTCTGATCTCCATCTAGATGAGAAATACATCTGATCCTGCTCTGTGGTCTGACAAAGAGGCCAGAAGCTTCTTAGGCCTTGAATAGTTTTCCTTTCCAGAATTCCCTCTGTGGGCTGCCAGGCTTTAAGGCTACTTATGGGGCCTCAAAGATGCCTGTTGGCCTCATTTCTACCATGTGGATCTGCCTTGCCAATTCTGACCTTGACACAGAAAAAGCGCATCAGCCTGACTAGCGAGACCCAAGACCCCCCTCTCCAAATGACTCCCAGGGATAGTGCTGATTGAGTGAAGGTTTGGGGTCAAAATGGCATCCTTATTTCATATCACTAGTTCCTTCTCTCCCTACCCCTCAGTAATCCTGATCTTAGGCTTGCTTCTCCAACCTCCCAAACATGGTCCAGCCTCAGGGCCTTTGCACTTACCACATCCTCCACTCTGAAATTTCTTCCTACAAAGTGAGCTGCTTCTCAGGCCCTAGTCACAGCTAGGTGTCACCTCCCCAGACAGCCTCTCCTGACCATCTCATTCAATTTAGCCATTCCCTTCCCCATCACCACCCACATCATCTAATTACTTGGGTTCTCTTTGCTTCTTAGCACACATCATGTTTCTACAATTATCCTGTTTCCTTACTTGTTTTCTCTGCACCAGAATGTCAGCTCCACAGGGCAGAGACCTTGTCTGTTTTGTTCACTTCTGTGTCCCTAGCCCTAGCACCATTCTTGGCACACAGTAGGCACTCAACAACTATTTGTGGAATTGAGAAGCTCAGAGCTTTGGAGTTATGCATGATTTTCAGGAATGATTTCCAGGGAAATGGGTGACTATTGTTAAGCACAGGAACTTGGGGCCTTGAATGGGAGAATAGAGAATGGGGCTCAGAGAGGCAGGGGAGGGTGTCCGGTGGACTGTGAGGCCTTGGCAAGTAGGATTGGTGGGAGTTCTGGAGTGTGTGAAGACTCGAAAATAGCTGGGGTGGGGGAGGGTCTGGGTCTTAATCACATGAAGGGAGGAGACCAGGGCAAGGGGTCGCAGAGCAGGGTAGAAGACAGGGCCCTGTCTCTGACCTTCGTTGGACCCTTCTACCCCAGGTCAGGGAGACCCAGACCTGGCCACTTTTCCTAGCTGAGAGTAAGGGGTAAAGAGAAATGCAGGAAGGAAAAAAAAAAAATTGAAAAAAAGAGCTTCTAAGATCTGAAAGTCACCTATTTATTATCTGAAGACATGTAGCTCTGCATCAACCACGAGGGAACTTCATCTTTCCCTGTGGGAGCTCCCCACCCCACAGAGGACGGGGCTCTGGCGTTGCCTGGGGTCTAGAGGGCTTTTGAAGGGTGGGAGAGTTTTAGCTGGTGAAGAGAACAGCCTTCTAAGTTAGGAGACATAATGAGTAACGCTGGGAAGTGCGGCAGTGCAGGAACAGCGAGGAGAGATGTGGCAGCCCAGAGGAGCTTGCGGCCTGTGGAAGGAGGAGCGGGTGGGAGGGGGGCACAGGGAGCCAATGCTTCCCCGGTGATGGGGAAGTTTGGGGGCTCAGGCCTGGCAGTCCCCGCCAGGTGACTTGGGAGGTGTGGGTGTCAGAGCTGAGAGTTGGGGCTGACAAAACTTTGTTTCCCATGCCCCTTCACCTCTCAGATGCCGCTGTCCTTTCATCTGGGCTCCCCTGCCCACATCCCCACTTCTAATCTTGGTGAGCCAGGCAATTACATTTTAAAGGCCCTGCAGCATGATCCCTCGCATGCCAGGCTCTTCCCACACAGAATTATTTAATAGACTGGATGGCAACTCTGCCGACTGGGGCTGGGGCTGCAGGCCCACTGAGGCAGAAAATTAATACAGTGGCCGCCCCCGCCACCTCGCTCATTCTTTCCTGCCCATCCAGGCTGGCAGGGGGCATCAGAGTCTGGGAAGGAGGACAGGACAGCCCCAGGGACTTTGCAGACCACCTTGGGGTATTAGAAGCTCCATCCTGCCACTTACTAGAGGAGTGGTATAGGACAAGTTACTTAACCTCTCTGTCCTCAGTCCATTCAGCCATGTAATGGGGTCACAGTGAGACTCACAGGGCTGATGTGTGTGAAGCGCTTGGCAGGATAACCAGCTCATGGCAGGAACTCAACAGACAAAAGTTCCTTCCCTTTCCCTCACAAATACTCACCACTTCAGTGCTGCTGTCTAACACCTGTCTTGAGTGGGTGGGGAGCCATATCAACAATAAGCAGGCAGTTCCTGACTTCTGTGCATCTGTCTGTCCGTCCATCCGTGGGAGGAGGGATCCACACCTACCAGCTGGGAGGGGAAGAGAGAGGGAGAGGGGGAGGGAGAGGAGGCGGGGAGGGAGTGAGAGAGAGAGAGAGTGTGTGTGTGTGTGTGTGTGTGTGTGTGTGGTGTGATTTCTATCACCTGGGAGAACCTGCAGGTGAATAGCTCTAAGGATGAGGCAGGGGTGGGGTGGGGTCCTAGGCAATCAGAATGAGGAGGTGCACCTGGGGGGAAGGTGTCCCTGCTGCCCTAACCCTCTCCACGCCAACCTTCAGTTGCGAGCCCCCTGTCCTGACTGCCCTCTGCCAGGGTGGTGTCCAGCCTGCTCCCAGAGCCTCCCTCCTACTGCCTCCCTGATCCCACAGGCCCTAGGGACAGGCCGGTCACCCACCAGCAACTCTGTGCTGCCACCCATCCTGAAATTCAGACCATGGCCAGTGGCTCAAGCCTGTGCTTCCCATGCACTCCTGTGCTCTGGAGAATGATGTGCCGGGAAATCAGCCTTATTTTCCTTTGCCCTCACAAAGGAATAATGAAAAGGTTTCCAAATTGCTTCTAAGTAGTGTGAGCTGCCCACACAGACCTGGGCACCTGTCCCACGCTGTCCCCAGGTAGAAGGGTGTGGAGACACATCACAGCCTCCTGAACCAGGGTCCCAACACTGGGCCTGAGCTCGTGTTGAAATGCAGATTCCTGGACAGCCCGACCTTCTGCATTAGAAGCCCTGGGGGTGAGGCCCTGCATCTGCATTCATCAGCAACCCTCCCTGCTTGTGTTTTTGAGGCACACAAGTTTGAGGACCCTGATGAGGGATGTACTCTGAGGTTTATCTTACAACCTACATTTTAAATTTCTGGTCTTTGTGGATTGTGACAAGTTTAGGGGCAGTTGTGGCAGAAGTGAGGTGATCAGGTAGACTGCAGGACAGTTGCCCACCACCTGGGGAGGGCAGTGCATGGAGGTTAGTGTCCCTTGTACATTCCCTTCCGGCAATTCACCAAGGCTGGCTGCTGAAGAGCAGAAGAAAGCCTGAAGGGAAGGGGACTCGAACTGGGCAAAGGCCCTGGGGCAGGAAACAGCTGCACCTTCGAAGGACTGAGGAAAGGCTAGTGAGCCTGGGATGCAGAGTGTAAATGTTGCTGGTAGGGGATGAGGCTGGTAGGGGGCTGGAAACCCTGCCAGTGAGAATTGGCCTTTTATACAAGACTACTGGGAAACCAATAAAGATTCTCAGCCAGAGAATGACATGGTCAAATTAAAAAAACAAAACAAAACAAAACATTAGGATATAATGCCCTGGCTGGTGCGGTTCAGTGGGGTTGAGCACTGACATTCGGGCCGCCAGTTTGATTCATAGTCATAGTTGGGGCACATGCCTGGGTTGCAGGCTGGCTTCCCAGTTGGGGGGTGTGTGAGGGGCGGCCTGATCCACGTTTCTCTCTTTCTCCCTCCCTTCTCCTCTCTCTAAAAAATAAATAAAATATTTAAAAAGCTAAGATATAACAAAATTGACTTTGGGAGGTTACCATCTGTATGTATTTCTGTAATAACCACCACCATGATCAGGATTCTGAACAATTCAATCTGGGGGAGGAGCAGCCTTTGTAACCATCCCACCCACCACCGCTGGGCTGTTTGTTCTCCATCGCTATGGTGTTGCCTTTTCCAGAATGTCATATGAATAAAATCTTACAACATATACTTTTTTGAGATTCACTTCTATCATTTGGCAAGATGCCTTTGAGATTTTTCCATAAGATTGCATGTATCAATAGTCCCTTTTCAATACACAATACACTCTACAGATGATGTATTAATGAATTGTACCCCTAAAACCTATATACTTTTGTTAACCAATGCCACCCCAATAAATTCAATAAAAACAGTTCCTTTTTCTTGTTGATCAGTATTGCACTGAATGGATGTCTCACAGTTTGTTTACGCCTTCACTTACTGAAGGACATTTGGGTTGTTTCCAATTTTTGGTGATTATAAATATAGCTGCTATAAACATTTGTCTACAGTGTCTTTTGTGTGTGTGTGAATATGAGTTTTCATTTCTCTAGGGTAAATATCCAGGAGTGGGATTGCTGGGTCATATGATATGTATATATTTAGTGTTCTAAGAAACGGCCATGCTTTTCTAGAGTGACTACAATTTGCATTCCCAGCAGCAATGTCTGAGATTGCCAGTTGCTCAGGGTCCTCACTTGCATCCGGGTCTTTTACTTTAATCACTGTACAGGTGTGCAGTGTCTCTCATGACTTCAATTTTTTTTCTAATGACTAATGATGTTCAGCATCTTTTCATGCACATATTTGGCATTCATATATCCTCTTTTGTGAATTATCTGTTATTGTCTTTTGCACATTTAAAAATTGGTTATATTTTTACTATTGAGTTTTGAGAGTTCATTATATATTTTAGATAAAAAAATCCTTTGCCAGGCATGTGATTTGCAAATATTTTCTCCCCAGTCTGTAACTTGTCATTTTGTTCTCATAATGATCTCTTTCACAAATCAAAAGTTTTTAATTTTGATGAATGCACTTTATCTTTTTTTTTTCATGGATTGTGCTTTTGTTGTAATTTCTGAGAACTCTTTGCCTAACTCCAGGATGTGAAGATTTTCTCCTATGTTTCCTTCTAAAAGTTTTATGATTTTACATTTAAATTTAGATTTATGATTCATTTTGAGTTAAATTTTGCATAAACTGTGGGGTTGAGCTTCTATTTATTTATTTATTATTGCATTTTTTCCCACTTGTTCCACTGCCATTCATTGAAAAGTGTATCCTTTCTCGACTGAATTGTTTTTACCTTTGTCAAAAGCCATTTGATTATAGTTGTGTAGGTCTGTTTATAGGATCTTTATTTTGTATATCTGTGTGTATTTATCTCTTTGCTAACACCTCCTTGTCTTTATTATAATAACTTTATTAAGTCTTAAAATTAGGTAGTTGATTCTTTCAACCTTTTCGTTCTCAAAATTGTTTTGGCTATTCTAGTTCCAATGTTTTTCCATATAATTTTATTTTTTAAAGATTTTACTTATTTATTTTTAGAGAGAGGGGGAGGGAGGGAGATAGGAAAAGAAACATCCATGTGTGAAAGAAACATCAATTGGTGGCCTCTCGTACGCCCCCAGCCAGGCACTTGGCGCACAACCCAGGCACGTGCCCGACCAGGAACCCAACAGGCAACCTTTTGGTTCTCAAGCCAGCACTCAATCCACTGAGCCACACCAGGCAGGGCTCCATATAATTTTAGAATCTGCATGTTTATATGTACAAAACCATCTCACTGAGATTTTGATTGGAATTGGGTTAAAGCTGTAGGTTACTTTGGAGAGTATTGATATTTTATCACATTGAGTCATCCAATTCATGAACATGGTATCCATTTATTTAGGTCATCTTTGATTTTTTTATTAGTATTGATACTAATACAGATCCTGCACATATTTTGTCATGTTAGGACCTAAGCATTTCATTTTTGGCAACTATTATAAATGGTATTAAATTTTTGTTTGTTTGTTTCCAAGTGTTCATTGCTAGTATATAGAAATATGATTGATTTTGTGTGTTGACACTATATGCTGACTTGCTGAACTTATTGGCTTAGCAATCCCCCTACCTGGGGAGGGTCCTGGGATAGACACCTGTGGAGGACTGGGGAAGCAGGACTGGCGGGGGAGCTCAGCTGTGGCCTGGCTAGGTGGCGTTGGCCTTTGTCTCCCCCATTTCATCACTTAGGGATGTGGGCTGCCCCAAGAAAGCAGGTAACTTGGGCGGGGCAGCTTCCCTTGGCTGAGGACATTTCCCAGAGAACCATCAGCTGTGATTCCTGGGTTGCCAAACACCAGAGATGGGTGGGGTCCCAAAGGAGGAGCTAGGCGACATGTCCAAGGTCAGGTCCCACCCAGTTCCTCCCTGACCTCACCTCCTTCCACTGCCCCCTCACCACCCTGCTCCAGCCACACGGAAGTCCTCACTGGCTTCCTCACTGGCCCTGGGACCCACCAAGCATTCTCCCTTTGCCCCTGAGGTTCCCTCTATTTGTAACTTTCTCACCTGACACCAGCAGGGCTCCCTCCTCACTTCCTCCAGGCCTCTGTTCAACCGTCCACTTACCGCCCTCCTGATGGCCCGGTATAAGACAGCACCCATCCTCACTGTCTCTGGAGCTGCCATAGCTTGTCTCCTTAGTGTGCACTGACATGGGACAGTACCCATGTTTTTGTTAGTTCACATACTTGTTGTCTCTCTCCTGCCCCTCACTTCCTGGGGGCTGGGCTTTGTGTCTGGCTGGGTCCCTGCTGTACAGAGGTGCCTGCTCAGTGCCAAGCATACAGTAAGTGCTCAGCACATGCTGCTGGCCGAATAAACCCAAAGAGTGAAATCCAGAGAGGGGACGTGGCCTTGGAGCCCCAGGGGTCAGCAGGCCTTGCTGCACCAGGAGGCTTTGTGTGGGCTGCTGGGGAGACAGACAAGTGGACAATCAGAGCCCCTGCCCTGAGGGAGGCCTACGGAGCTGGGAGCACATGGGGGAGGCTTCCTGGATGGTACCTAAATCCTGAAAGTGTACACTGCATGAGGAAGAGGAGGAAGGGCACTTCAGCAGCAGAAACAGTGCAGAGACATGGAGCATGAAACAGGCTCATTCTGGGAATTGAAAAAAATGGGAAGGAAGAAGGAGGTTGAGGTGGGCATGGTTTAGGATGATTTCTAGAAACATAGATAGGACTTGGATTAGGAATGCTTCGTGCCCTGGGCTACAGGGGATTGGGGTTTATAACTTAAGCTGCAGGGACTCCCTGAAGTGTTATAAGCAGATAAGGAACATGATCGGATTTATAATTTAGACAGATCTTGGTGGCTGCCAGCCACACAAGAGGAAGGAGAGGCCTGGAAGCCGGAGACAGTCAGTCACCCAGGCTGAGACAGGGATCTGAACCCAGGAGGTGGCAGTGGGGAGAGGGACATGGGATACTGTGCCAGGTGCAAGAAGGGTGGTATGCAGGAATGTTATGTCTGAGAGCAGCACCTACTGGGACAGGGGACAGGCATGGACCGGTGCTTGGGGTTGTGGTGGAAGAACAGAAACTCCAGCCCGGAGTGCAAAGCAGGGCTGGCTCCAGAATCTGCAGCGCCCAGTGAGCCCCTTGTTGAAAATGAGAATTCCAAGACAGCGACAGCAGAGCATTCAACCAAGTGTGGGCAGGCAGTGCACGCATGAAGCCAGCCTGGGAGCGGGTAAACTCGGGCTCAGATTCCGGCAGAGTCCAGGGGACCCAAGGACGCTGCTTGGCCTCACGGCGGTGGGCATCAAAACACCGAGAGGCTCACAGGACTTTCAAGCACTGCCAATGCTGCAGCTTTATTTCTTACAATTCCCACCATCATCACCTTCGCATGGCCTTCCCCAGGTTGGGATGGGAGAAGAGCAGATGCTAGGGGAAAGGGGGCCTGGTCCCAGTAAAGGGGGGTTCTGGAAGCCATGCAGCATTAGTGCACAGTCTGAAAATAGGAGGAGGGTGAGTGCCTCTTGGCCCAGGCCAGGAATGTGAGTAGGAAATGATTCCACCCTCCTGTGGCTGGGGACAGGGAAGACCCCTCTGCAGGGCTCAGGGCTGGGGGAACCCTCCAGATCTCTCAACAGGACTGGAGAGATGGGGGATTTGCTGGAACCTGAGCCCCTCCCCATACATGAGCCAGGGAAGTGGAAAATTATTTAGAGAGGCTTAGCAAGGTTAGCCAGAACGAAATTGGATCAGTTGAGTCTTTGTTATCATGATCTGATTAGGGGATAACACAAAGATATCAAGGCACAGGACACCTTGGCTCTGCCCTTAGAGAATCACAGTCCAGTCCTCAGCTAGGTCAGCTGGAAGAGACCACCTCTGTTTTCAGAGAGACAGCCCTACCCCTGCAGAACCCCCAGTTTGATAAGAGAAACAGGACACACATGAACAGGGACATACACACACACACACACACACACACACACACACACACACAGAATAGACAGGGACTCAGAATGGGTCCCCAGGAGAGTATCACTATGCAAATGCTTAGGACTGGAGTAAACCAAAGGAAACACAATCCAATGTGGTATCACTAATCAAGGTCAGCTTCCTGGAGGAGGTCCTACCAAGGGAAAGGAGGCGGATCTTCATAGCAAAAGTAGAGAAAGCCATGTCTAGTTAGGGAAATGGCTCTTAGATGGTTTGGAGGTGTGATTGAGATACACAGAGCCTCATCTTCTGCCACCCCAGACACCTAAAAGGTCATCCTGCTCAATGGCCCCCTCATGCTCGAATCCCCTCCGCAGTAGGTGTCGTTTTGGCCCTTTGAGCCAAGAATGTGTCCTGGAGAGATGCTGGAGATGAGGGGTTGTCCTCATCATCCAGACTATGCAGATTCCAACCCTCTCCACATGCCAGAGGCCCCAGTCCCTCCCCTATCTCCTCTTGCCAATGTTCCAGGCCCTGCCTTCTGCTGACGGAGCTCACTGCTCACCACCAAGTGGCCGCAAGACAGAAAAGCCAACTCAAAGTGTTTTAACCGATAGGAGTTTTAATTATTTCTATTAATACCAATATTTCCAGGCTTAAGTGTAGGAATATTTCTAAGGGGTTTATAAATTATAACTGACTTTTATCTTTATAACAACCTAGGAGAGATTGTTATTATTATTGTTAATTTTACAAATGAGGATGCTAAAGCAGCTTTCTTAAGGTCACAAGCCCATTTAACAAGACATCAGGAGGTTGGGTAGGCCCAGCAGCTTAGTACGTTTTCTTGGACCTCATTTCTGCTTACCATTCCATGCAGCTATTCTCAGTGTCAGCCATGTTTCCTCTCATGATCACAAGGTGGCTGCCACATCACATACTCTCACCACAGTATCCAAGAGCAGGAAAGGAGGGCTCCTCTCCTAGCATAGGGCTTTTTTTTTTTTTTTTTTTTTTTTTAATCAAGAATATAATCTTTCCCAGAGCCCTTCCTGCAAACTTATCTTTATGACTTATTGATCAGAACTGGGTCACACACCAACCTTTAAACCAATCATAGGCAAAAGGGACCAGTGGGTTTGCCATGATTGGCCCTGGGGGAGGAGCCTCCCTTCCCTGAGCCCCACTCCAGAAGACAGAACATGTTTGTTTGGTGGGTGTCACAGCTCAGCTTCTCAAAGCTCAAACCCTTTTGCTTCTCAACATTTTTGAAACAATCAGGGGAATTCAAACAAATGTTTAACAGAGTCAAAAATGGATTTTTCACAGGTGTGACTGACTATAAAATATCTGGGGAGAATTTAATTGGAGTGGTTTGGCTGTGGCCACGGGTTTCAGTCAGGAAAGAGCAAGTGATCTGGGAAGGCAAGGCCCATCTGGGGAGATGGGGGAGGGACTGGGAGGAGTCTGGGACTTTGTTTGGGGCAAAAGTCTGTACCTGCCTACTGGACACCTCCACCTGTATGTCCCCCAGGTTCTCAAATTGACCAAGGGGTCAATTTGGAATCATCACCTTCCTTCTTGTTCCTGCTCTTCCCCTTTCTTTCCCATCTCAACCAGAGGCTTGCTTCATCTTCTTCCAGTTACCAAGCCAGGAGATTTGGACTCATTAAAATTAAAAAAGATTTTGTTTACAGCATTTATTTTCAGAGAGATGAAGGGAGGTAGAAAGAGAGGGAGAGAAACATCACAGGCCAGTGCCTATCCACTGAGCCACTAGCCAGGGCTAGAGTAACTTTTAATCTCCTACCATCTACCCTCAATAAATTGATGAGCCTAATGGATGCCTCAGAATTGTTTTTCAAATCTATGCCCAAATCTGTAGCCTGCAGCCACTGCCTTGGTCCAAGCCTTTATCCATCTCTTATCTAGACAACTCCTGAACCTCCCAGTTAGCCATCCAGGTGCTGATCCTATCTTTGGAATGACTTAACACTCTGAGTCAGACCTGCAAGAATGATGTCCACACTGAACTGCAGAACTGGCCTATCAGAGATCTGCCTCTGCCCCCATCACAAAGGTGGGAGTCTCATGGCCATCATTAGTTTAAGAACAATCCCATGTCTTGGAGCTAAGACTCAGGGTCAGGAAGCTGGTATCAGGGTGCCACCATCTCCACTGCAGTGACCTCTCAAGGAAATTGGAGAGGACATTGGGACACCACTGCAGAGCTACCCAGTATCCTCTCTCTGCTTGCCAGTAGAAAAAAGACAAAGCAAGAGGAAGATGGCCCCCACCCCACTGTGCTTTCCAGGTCATTGGCAAATGCTTTCGCCTGACAGAACCTAATTTCCGTTCTAACACCGAGCTGCAAGGGAGCCTTGAAGTGTAGTGTCCATATCTTGCCAGGCTTGCAGTACTGGTAGTCAGGCTAGTGGGAAAGAGTACTAAGCACCAGTCCACTGCTTGGTTCCAATCCCCACCCCTTTTTTCACCTGAGGAACATTTGAAACCCATAATGTCCCTTCACTGTGCTAACCCATCCAAAAGCTCCCACTTCCCCCCAGGAGAAAGCCCAACTCTCCAGCCTCAATTGGTTCTTTTCCGTCCTGATGTGACCATGACTACTCATGGTCTGGCTGCTGTTGCACTGGAATCCTTGTCATACCCCTGTAAAACCAGTCCCTGAAGTTCCATCTCCCTCTGATCTCCCACTGCCTTTCCTTAAGACTCAACTCTGGACATCAATCACCTCCCAGCCCTCACTTCTTTCCTCCCATCCTAAGATGCCTTGAATGTACCTTGTAGGTGTGTCACTGTCTGAATGATGGTAGGTGGGTTATATGTACATCTTTCTCCATCCTCCTTCTCCATGGGAGCTCACACATGGGGACTGTGTCTTATTGGCCTTGGTACCCACAGAACCTAGTGTGGTGGGCATATATAGTAATAATAGCAATTGCCTATGGGGTATTAACTATTACCAGGTACTAAAGGTTTTATGTTTATCTTCCTAATAGCCCTCTGAGACATGTGGCAGAAGCTTCTCCTGTCCATCATTGTTCCCTTTCTCCTCCTTCCTGGACTAAGGACTAAGGAAAAAACAGGGCCTGAGAAGCAGGTGCTGGAACAGTCATGGAGGGAGAGGCTGCGGAGGCAGGGCGGGGGGTGGGGTCGGCGGGAGGTGGTAGGTGTACGGTCACAGCTGCCAGAGAGGACAGGTTACAGGTTGTGTGGAGCCCAGGCCTCAGTCCTCTGATGGGTGGGTGGGTGGTGGTGGTGGTGGGGTGAATCACACAGATCTGAATGTCAGCAGCAGACCCAAGTGTTTAGGATTCTGAGGAACCTTGGTGATCATCTAGCCCAAGCCCCACTGAGGAGCAAACAGGCAGGAGGTGTTAAAGAGCTTGCTAAAAATCTCGGTGTTTTTTTGTTTTTGTTTTTAACTCCAGAAAATGGCTGTCTGGCACAAGCTTTGCTTCAGACTCATGTCTGGAGCCCAGGAAACTCAGGACACCCCCACCCCCCAGCCCCAGATCATCCTGTCCTCTCTGTGCCATTATTTTAGCTATCACACTCACAGAGAAACACTGCCAGCATGTTAAAGACTGTGTTAATTAATTAACCAGGCGCTTCATTGAGAGTCAATGGCGTAATTGTTGTTCGTGGTGGATAAATACTAATTGAATATTAAGAACATATTTGTGCAGAAGGAGTCGCTTCGGGAGTGAGCTGTGCCCTTTGTCAGCCAGATGTTTGGGCTCGTTATGGAGGCTGAGTCATTAGCTGGAAGCGCCTTGGCATTTGGGCTCTGCTGTTCTGTCTGAGAAGGAAGGCAAGCAGCCCATGGAAGGACTGGCTCCCAGGTCGAAAGAGGGGGAATTGCCACCAACAGACCTAGGAAATAATTGTATTAAGCAGATGACAAATATGTATTGAGCTTTGACTTAGGCAATTCTACATGTAATCTGAGGCACTCCAGAATGCCTGCCTCCCTTTAAAATTCTTCCAGCAGCTCTGGCTGGTGGCACAGTGGATAAGGTGCTGGCCTGCAAACCCAAAGATCGCTGGTTCGATTCCCAGCTAGGGCACATAACCAGATTGCAGGTCAGGTCCCCAGCCAGGTCTGTAGCTGGAGGCAGGTGAAAGGCAACCATATATTGATGTCTCTTTCCCTCTGTCTCTTTCCCTGCCCTTCTCTCTGAAAATAATAAAATCTTGAAGAAAAAAAAAAAAGAATATAAGCTCTGAAGTTAGAATTCTTGGATTCAGAGCTCAGTTTAACCTCTTACATGCTGAGAAATCTTGGACAAATTCTGTGCCTTAGTTTCCATATTTATAAAATGGAAATAATGCCCTGGCTGGTATGGCACAGTGGGTTGAGCGCTGGCCTGCGTACCAAAAGGTCACCAGTTTGATTCCTGGTCAGGGCACAAGCCTGGGTTGTGGACTGTGTCCCAAGTAGGGGACAGGCAAGAGGCAACAAATAGATGTTTCTCACATTGATGTTTCTCTCCCTCTCTTTCTCCCTCCCTTTCCTTTTCTCTAAAAATAAAAAAAATGAACGTTTTTATTTTTAGAGAAATGATAAAATAAAATGGTGATAATTATAGGCCTTACCTCATAAGCCAGGCAGTGGATGACCCAGAGTGTTTTATACATAAATAAATAAATAAATTTATGTTAAAAGATTTTATTTATTATTTCCAGAGAAAGAAGAAGGAAGAGAGGCAGAGAGGCAGAGAAACATCAGTGTATGGTTGCCTTTCACCTGCCTCCAGCTACAGACCTGGCTGGAGACCAGGTTTGCAACCTGATTATGTGCCCTGGCTGGGGAATCAAACCAGTGAACTTTGGGTTCACAGGCTGGCACCTTATCCACTGTGCTACCAGCCAGGGCTATACATAAATTTTAAAAAGCCTCCCCCACCCCATGCCAGGTATGTTGCTCTGTGGAAAGAACATGGTCTGCCCTCTTGGCCAGATGTCCCTGTGCAGTAAACAACCTGTTCAGTTGTGCACAGCA
Organism: Noctilio leporinus; assembly: GCA_004026585.1. NCBI lineage: Eukaryota > Metazoa > Chordata > Mammalia > Chiroptera > Noctilionidae > Noctilio > Noctilio leporinus. The sequence goes on along the minus strand of PVIW01005805.1, from coordinate 39,616 downwards.
GCCCTACCCACAGGGTGTTATGAGGCTGAATGAGATGCCCACCTCCTCAAGAACTGGGCATGACTTTACTGCCACTCACATGGTGCCAACAGCTTCCCTCAGAAGGGCTGATAAGAGGATGTTGATCCACAGACCAAGAACATGGGAGGAGACAGCTCTTGTCACAGCAACAAATGCAGCAGAGAGTCTTCAGAGCCTAATAACAAAGCATGTCCTCAAAGCCCTCACCATGGAGGCCTCGGAGTGGCTGAAGGAGGAGCCCTCCCTCTGCTCCAATTCCAGCCTCTCAGTCACTATGTCTTGGAGAGAACTAGACCATAACTGTCCACTCAGAGACAAGGGTTCAAATCCCACTGATTCGAGTTTAATCAGGTAGTGATCTCAGGAAATTCTGGAAGTGAGGAATGACACAGGGAGGGAAGGCAGCTTTGGGGACTTCTGGGAGAGGTGCAGAGCACCCTCCAGTTACCCTGCCAGGGGCTCAAATTCCTGGCCTGTGGGAGGACAGCCGTCAGTCATCTCTGGGACAAGTTCTGGCTGGAAGTTGAGGGGCAGAGCCCAGAGTGGAAAGGGCGGAAGGGATGCATGCCCTTCTAGAAAGTGGAGGCCTAGGGGCCTGGGTCCATAGGACAAAGATAGTGCTTGTTGTCTGCCACACAGTTGTACTATGTCATTCACATGATGCAAGTCCTTTTATAAGTTCCCTGGGAGGGAAGTGAGGCCCAGAGGTTAAATGCCTTTTCTGTCATCATAGAGCTAATAAGTAGTGGCAGCACCACGTGGCTCCAGGGCCCAGGCTCTCTTTCCTGCCTGAAAACCCACCAAGCGCAGAACGCTCTATAGGGAGCAGCCTCTTCCTGACCTGTGCAGCCTCTGAGGACACTTGAATCCACCTCGCCGGGAGGAGGGAGGGCTCCTTGAGCACCGCCTGCTGTCTGCTGGCTTTCCACTCAGCACCAGCACCAATTCAGCCCAGAGCCTTTCTCCCTTTGTGATGCCCTCCTGGGGGCCCACCTGCTGCAGGCTAAAGCTGCTCTGATTGGTAGGAATGTGGGTGAATCCCCAGCAGCTCCCATCATTCCCCATCACTTTCTAGGCCCATCACCCTCCATCGCTTTCCAGGCTCTTAAGACAGGGTCCTGAGGGGCACCAATAGCAGGCCTGCCCGGACATCCTCCACAGGAAGAGAACTTAGAGGGAGGAGGGACAGATGCTGAGCCCTACAGAAGCTCCAGTCTGATGAGCAGACCAGCCCTGTCCTCTGGGGAGGTACAGCCCCAATCCTGGGGACAGGTCTGTGGGGACAGGTGGCAGGGTCTAAACAAGCTTGCACTGACACTCAGAAATACCAGCTGGACATTTGGAGTGGGGAGTGTGGGGTGTGGTGGGATGGTGGTGAGCCTGCCCAGATGCGAGAAGGAAGCTCTGTGCCATCCTCTCAGAGCAAATGGGGCCGGGTCCTGGAGATGGGGCAGGCCAGGCTGAGAGGGTGAGGCCAGCTCAGCAAGTGCCCAGGCCACCTATGTCTCTCTCCACAAGCTTTGTCATTACACGGACCCATCTCCCAGAGAGACAAGGATCTAAAGGAGGTTACCATCTCCTCAAGGCCCCGCAAGGAGGCATCTCAGAGCTAGAACAGCCCCTGGAGGTGGCGGGACCAGCTGAATGATTTGGAAGCGATGTCAGGGAAGGGTTCCTTGGTGGGCCCCTCAGAAGGGCTCAAGCTGTGGCCTGCATGCTGGGATGTGAGTCTGTGACAGTCAAGGGTGTTTAGAGGAGGGCAGAACTGCCGGAGGTGTTGGTCTCTAGGTGTGTTGGGCCAGGTCCCCAGTACCGCAGCCTCCTCACCTCAGACCCTGTCATACATAGGCCCCCAGCTCAAACCAGCAATGTTCTCCTGGGGTGTTCCAGGAAGCCACTTATCCCCAGGGCAATAGACAGGCCTATATATATGAGAAATTTCAGCTCGTCACCTCCAGCTTCAACCTGCCTATTCCCCGATCCTGTGCTGCTGGTGCCTAGATTAGGAGCCTGGCAGATAAAGGAGCAGCCTTTTCCATGACCGGAGCTCTCTGTGAGGGCCAGTGTGGCCCTGGGCCAGCATGGACCTGCTCATTCTTCCTGGGCTTCCTGCACCTGCCTCAGGCCCTAGAGGGTAAGGACTTGGTGCCACTCTGATTCTGGGAGTGACAAATCGGAGGAACCCATAGAGGTGGGTACAGAGGCAGGAAGCAAGGAAGAGGTGGAAAGAACAAAGAATAAAAGTGGGTGAGGGACCCAGGAGCAGGGAGGTGAGGTAAGATCTAAGAGGGAGATGGGGAGAGCAGGAGAGAGGAGTCAAGGGCTCAGTGGCTCCCAACTTCTACAGTGACTTGTACAAAATTGGGAAAGGTGCCCTTTGTGGTGGATGAATTAGAGAAAAGTGTTAGTCCAGTGTCTCTTTGTGAAGGACAAGACACACTTCTTCCTAGAGGAACTGGCCCCCAGGCCAGGTCACCCAGCCTGGGGAGCAGGGCATGGGCCGGACTGCAGCCCCGTCATGACCTGAACAGCTGTACCTGGCAGCCTGGCAGCCTGCTCCTGAGCCCCTGGCAAGAGGAGGGGTGGAGGGAGGCAGGCCTGCCTTGGACCTGAGCTCAGGCAGCGGATGCTTTAGGTGTTTGCCTCCAGCCAGGTCTGACCCAAGAGGCAACCTGCTTAACCATGTTGGCAAGCAGACAAGCAGTTGTTGCCATCTCCCAGGTGAGGACCCCAGGCTCACCAGGGAGACCCAGCTCATTGGGAAAGCACACAGCGTGTTGCCTTAGCCTGGCAAAAAGCCAGCAGATGACCCATGACAAGCTCCTGCTTGGTCTTCTCTGGGGGTGACATCTAGACCTCTGGCCCCTGCTTCTGGAGCCAGTGGCTGCTGCTTCTCCCAGAAGCCTTGGAGGCAGGAAGAGCACCTGGCTCAGGATTCCAAGCCCACCTGAGGCTCATCCCGGCCCCCTTATCTTCGTGCACCTGCACCTATCTGGCTGCTTCTGGGCCCTGAAGCCTTGATTCCTGATTGTGTTCTGTGGCTTTGGCACTCCGGAGGTGTGGGAGATTGAAATGCAATTTGCATTTTAATAAAGAAAGTTGTATTTCAGTCATTTGCATTTAAATAAGGTGCTTCTTCCTTCTTCTTTTCCTCCCCTGCTGGTAGTGGCACCTTTGGGAGAAGGCTCAGCAAGCCTCCTGTTCCCAGCACATCCTCTTCAGCCAGCCAGCTTCAGTGGGGGGATGGGTATCCTCCCCTATCCCCATGTTCTCTCTGCAGAGTGCTCCACACACACACATATGCACATGCATTCATGCATGTGCATGTGCACAGCATGTGCTTCCACACACCTTATGCCATACGTACATGCACAAATCCCCACATTCTACATGCTTCTGCACTCACACATGCTTACATCATACGCACAAGCTAACACACAAGTGGGCCCATGCTCGAACACATACGTGTGTATGTGTGCATATACTTAGTATATATATGCACGTACATACAAAGCATGCGCAAACTCCTAGCCACCCAAAATGACAAGTTGTCCTTCTTGCCTTGTAGCTACCCAACCTGGGTTAACCAGTCCTAAGAAATTTAGCCCATACAGCAACACCCATGGACCCACTGTATCAGCCTGTCTCTGGGACCTATCTTTGGACTCAAGTCAGAAGGGACTGAGATGCTTGGAGTGCAGCCATGGCAAGGGGCCTGAAGAAAAAATGTTGGCCTAAAGGCCAGGCCTATGAGGGCAGGGGAGTGAGTGTCACCCAGTGTCCATAGGAACCCACTCCTCATTCCAACTCTGCCACAAGCCTTTTGGCTCCTGAGAGTGCAGGTATACCAGCAGCTTCCTCCTTCCTCTGCCAAGCCCTTTGGCTCACCAGCTGGCTCCCTGGCTTGCTGGCTTGCTTTTCCTGACTACAGCTATGTCTCCTGAACAAGCTACCCAGTCTTGCCTCCCCTCCAGCATCCCAGACTCCTCAAACATGTAGCTTCCACAGACAGCATTCTCTCTCCTCCTCACCCTCTTCTCTGTCCCTACCTCCCTTCTCATCAGTGCTGTAGGAGGGCAGCCCAGACTGTCACATCACATGGACAAGGCTGGCTCCTGCTGCTGACTCGGTTCCTCATATCTGAGTGTCAGGACAGAGGACAGGGGATAGCTGAGCCTGTTCTCAGACTTGTGAGGATTAACAAATACCAGAGTCAAATGCTTGGCACATGGTCAGGGCTCAATACAAGGCTGGTGTCATTGCAGAACCCCAAATCCACATAGCACCCTTCCTGAGTGTAGGGTGATTCTAGGCATATAACTCAGCCTGAAGAAAGGACTGCAACAGAAAGCACACAGTCTGCCCACAGCCCATGGAGGGGGGAAAGACCTGGGTGCTTGTTACCTCCCCTGTGTGGAGCTTTGAATTCATCAGCTGTAAAATGCCTTACCTCCCTCAAAGGATGGTGGGAGGAGCTGATGGGCGAAAGTCTGCTCCTGTGCTGGGGATGCTGTAAGGCACAGTGGGAAGGTGGGCTGGGTCCATCCGAGGTCCAGGACAGGTGGCACCTCCTTGATGGGATCCCAGAGCAAAACAGGCATTCTCTCATCAGCAGACCTGGGGCAGGGCTACCTGTCATCACAGGGCCTGCTCTACCCAGGAAAGCCTACACACCATTTCTGTCCTCATGGCCAACACAGGCCAATGGCACTGTCCTATATACAGGCAAACAGATTCCGAAGCCAAGATCTTTCCACCACTTCAGACTCCTGGCAAACCATGGAGAAGGTTGGAACTCGGGCCTAGATGAAGGAAGTGGCTGGCAAACCATGGAGAAGGTTGGAACTCGGGCCTAGATGAAGGAAGTGGTGGTGACAAATCTGATGCTCTGTGGATGAGACTGAAGTCTCTGAGGCAGGAGCATGCTGCCTGCTTAGGGACAGGAGGATGTGAGGTGCTATCTAGCTGGTTGCCTCTGGTTTCCTTGTCCTCCATTCATCATAGTGTGCCCTGCAGAAGCTTGTCATTCTGTGCTGGCCCTCTGCACAGTTTACATTGTAGAATAGGGACTCCTCACTAATGCTATGCTATGAATCCCTCTGGTATCTGGACTCCTGCTTGGGATAACATTTGTAAAGGCAAACAATAAAATGTATAAGATTCAGACCTCTGGTCAAGATGGAGGCATAGGTAGACACACTTCACCTCCTCACACAACCACAAAAAGGAATTGCAACTAAATGACAAAATACCTAGAACTGTCAGCAAATTGAACTGTATGGAAGTCTGACAACCAAGGATTTAAAGAAGCCACATCTGTCCAGACAGGTAAAAGGGGCAGAGATGTGGCAGAGAGGCTAGGAGACGTGCTGTGGCACACAGAGACTGCAACAGCGATGGAACAGGCAAGGGTGTTCCCACATTCACACATGGTAGATAAAAATTGGAGGGATACCTGGAGAGCAAGCAGTCCCAGTTCCAGGCCAGACTGCACAGTCAACGGTTCCAGCACCAGGAAGATAAATCCTCACAACTTCTGTTTGTAAAAACTAGCAGTGGTTGGGGTGGTGGGAGAAACTGCTGGATTTTCAGAAAACTTCTTTTAAAGGACCTACATGGTTCTAAAAGGTACACAAACCCACCCAATCTGGGATTCAACACCAGGGCAACAGCTGGAGGGCTGCCAATCACACGTGGAGTGAGTAAAGTGCCTGGAAACAGGGCATGTGCCCGACAAACCCCCGGAAGCCAGGCAGCAGCACAGTCAGTTTTCTGAGCCCCCCCACACAGAGCCACAAGTGGTGAAGCTGAGTTGGTTGCCTGACCCTGGTGACTACCTACACAATTTATAGGTGCCTTTTACAAGGAGTCAAAGAAGCTCTACCTAATATACAGAAACAAACACAGGGAGGCTGCTAAATTGAGGAGACAAAGAAATACTTGTATGGATCAAATGAAGGAACAAAACAAAACCCCAGAAAAAGAATTAAACAAAACAAGAGATAGCCAATCTATCAAATGCAGAGCTCAAAACAATGGCAATCAGGATGCTCAGAGAACTTATTGAGTACAGCAACAACATAAATGAAGAAATGAAATGAAATGAAAAAAAAAAAAAAAAATATATATATATATATATACACACACACAGGGAACCAACACTGAAGGGAAAGAAGGCAAAATTCAAATAAATGATTTGGAACATTAGAAAGAAATAAACATTCAACCAGAACAGAAAACAAAGGAACAAGAATTCCAAAAATGAGGAGGATGTAAGAAGACTCTGGAACATCTCCAAACATGGTAACATTTGAATCATAGGGGTACCAGAAGGAGAAGAGTAAGAGCAAGAAATTGAAAACTTATTTGAAAAAATAATGAAAAGGAAAGGAAATAGACATACAAGTCTAGGAGGCACAGAGATTCCCAACAAGTTGGACCCAAAGAGGACCACATCAAGACACATCATAATTAAAAGGCCAAAGATAAAATATAAAGAGAGAACCTTAAATGCAGAAAGAGAAAAGAAGAGAGTTACCTACAAAGGTAGGTAAGAAGGGACTGGTAAGAAGTATTCAAAGGGTTGAAAAGTAAGGACATACAACCTAGATTGGTCTGTCCAGCAAAGCTATCATTTAGAAGGGAAGGGCAGATAAAGTACTTCCCAGACAAGGTAAAGCTAAAGAAGTTCACCTCCATCACCAAGCCATTATTAAATGAAATGTTAAAGGGACTTATTTAAGAAAAAGAAGATCACAACTATGATCTAAAAAGGCAGCAAATTCACTGCTATCAACAACTGAATCTAAAAAACAACAACAACAGCAAACTAAACAAACGACCAGAACAAACACAGAATCATAGATATGGAGACCATTTGGAAGGTTATTAGCTAGGAGGGAGAAGGGGGAGATTGGTGAAGAAAGGTGTAGGGATTAAAAAGAATATTGGTAGGTACAAAATAAACAGGGGGATGTTAAGAATAGTAAAAAAGAAGGTGCTGGCCTGCAAACCCAAAGATCACTGGTTCAATTCCCAGCCAGGGCACAGAACCAGGTTGTAAGCCAGGTCTCCAGCCAGATCCATACCTGGAGGCAGGTGAAAGGCAACCATACATTGATATCTCTCTCCCTCTCTGCCTTCCTCCCTTTCTCTCTGGAAATAATAAATAAAATCTTTTTAAAATATGCTAAAAAAAAGAATAATAGTAAAGGAGAACTTCTGGCCAAGATGGAGGCATAGGTAGGCATAGGTAGACAAGCTGCATTTCCCTCACAACTAAGAAGGAATTTAATCTACCTCAAAATGAAATAAAAACAATGCAGAAGTTCCAGAAAATTGAAATACATGGAAGCGCAACAAACAAAGACATAAATACTCAGCCAGATAGATCGGAGGAGCAGACCTGGGAGAAGCACGGCAGTGGCAATGCCAGAGTTGAGGCTGCAGCAAGAAGTTCAGTCATACCTTTAAACCTGAGAAGCAATCTTGGCCCCAGACCAGACGGCACAGCGCATGGTTCCAGCACCAAGGAGAAACAGAACCGCATTGCTTCTGACTGTGAAAACCAGTGAGGGTTGGGGTGGTAGAAGAAACTGCTAGTCTCATGGAGCAAGTAGCATTGTTTCCTCAAAGACCCCTCTTCCACATACAGTGCCACAACACAACGAAATGGGTCTCCCTACACTGACAAACACCTAAGGCTCCACACCTTACAAAGTGTAACAGGTGCAACAGCTCTATCTAAGACACACAGACAAACACAGAAAGATCTCAAGCTGAGGAGACAGAAAAGTATGGCCCAAAAAAGGGAGTAGATCAAGGTTTCAGTGGGAGAACTAAGCAATGAGGAGATAGCCAACATAACAGACACAAGGTTCAAAACACTGGTGATAAAGATGCTCACAGACTTGACCGAGATGCTTAAGTATGTAGGGCAAATGCAGAAGGGAAGAAGTGAAGGCTAGGCTAAGTGTAATGAAGGAAAATCCACAAAAATCAATAAGGAAGGGAAGGAAACAGGATCAAATCAATGATTTGGAACATAAGGAAGAACTAAACACTCAATCAGTACAGAAAGAGGAAATAAGAATTGAAAAAAATGAGGAGAGGCATAGGAACCTCTGGGATAACCTTAAACACACCAATATCTGAAGCATAGGGGTGCCAGAAGAAGAATAGGAAGAACAAGAAATTGAAAACTCATGTGAAAAAATAATGAAGGAAAACTTCCCTAATTTGGTGAAGGAAATAGACATACAAGTCCAGGGAGCACAGAGTCCCCAGCAAGATAGATCCAGAGAGGATCACACCAAGACACATCATAATTAAAATGCTGAAGGTTAAAGATAAAGAGAGAATTTTATTATTTATTTTTTTATTTTTATTTTTTAAAGATTTTATTTATTATTTCCAGAAAGAGGGGAAGGGAGAGAGGCAGAGAGGGAGAGAGACATCAGTGTATGGTTGCCTTTCACCTGCCTCCAGCTATGGACCTGGCTGGAGACCTGGCTTGCAACCTGGTTATGTGCCCTGGCTGGGAATCGAACCAGCAACACTTGGATTCACAGGCTGGCGCTTTATCCACTATGCCACCAGCCAGGGTCTATTTATTTTTTTAAAAGATTTTATTTCATTATTTTTAGAAAGAGGGTAAGGGAGAGAGGCAGAGAGGGAGAGAGACATCAATGTATGGTTGCTTTTCATCTGCCTCCAGCTACAGATCTGGCTGGAGACATGGCTTGCAACCTGGTTATGTGCCCTGGCTGGGGGAATCAAACCTGCGACCTTTGGGTTCATAGGCTGGCACCTTACCCACTGTGCTGCCAGCCAGGGCTAGAGAGAGAATTTTAAAAGCAGCAAGAGAAAAGAAGAGAGTTACCTACAAAGGAGCTCCTATTAGACTATCAGCTGATTTCTCAAAAGAAACTTTACAGGCAAGAAGGGCCTGGCAAGTATTCAAAATGATGAAAAGCAAGGACCTACAACCAAGATTACTCTATTCAGCAAAGCTATCATTTAAGATGGAAAGGCAGATAAAGTGCTTCCCAGACAAGGTAAAGCTAAAGGAGTTCCTCATCATCAAGCCATTATTATATGAATTTGTTAAAGGAACTTATTTAGGAAAAAGAAGACAAAAACTATGAGCATTAAAATGACAACAAACTCACAACTATCAATGTCAGAATCTAAAAATGAAAACAAACTAAACAGACAACCAGCAAGGTAACAGAATCATAGATAGGGGGAACATTTGGACGAGTGTCAGCTGGGAAGAGGAAGGGGAAGAAGGGGGAAAGTCCCAGGGATTAAGCAGCTTAGGTGGTGGGTGAAGAATAGACAGGGAGATGTTAGGAATAGTACAGGAAAGGGTAAAGCCAAATAACTTATATACATGCACTAAGGACATGAACTAAGGAGGGGTAATTATTGGATGGAAGTAGGGTAGTGGTTGGAGGGGAACAAAGAGGGTAAAAGTGGGACAACTGTAATAACGCAACCAATACAATATACTAAGAAGTAACTAAAATGTATAAGATTCAAAGAAAACCAATTAAATTAAAATGCAGTTATCAAAATATTAATAAAAAGTTGGGATGGAGTAATATGTGCCTTTTCATTAATGCATTAAATAACATCAAGCAGTGAGTCCAATAAAGCTACCATCATTTTTAAGTAGGGTTGAACATAAGTGATATCTCTAGATTTCTGCTGCAGTTATGCTATGATTTGAAATCATCTGCACTGTGAATGTATGACAGAGCTATAGGGTCTGTGATGACTGGTACTGTTTGTTGCTAACACACACAATGGCAGGAAGATCTAAAGTTCCACCAACGATGAGGGAAAATAAAGACGTGGTTCTTTTTCCAACTGCATTCACAGACCCTCTGAATTCTATCCAGGGATCCTTTAACCAAATCTGCAGACCCAGGCCTTTCCTAGTAGCAGGAGACAAACACATAAACTAGCCAGGGTGGTGTAATGCAGAAATCATGAGGGTGTCGGGAAGGAGCCAGTCACTGAGAGGTCACCTGTGGGCAATGATAAAGGAGGGACAGAGCGGAAGCCAGCGAGCTGAATGTGCGTGAATGGGGAGAGGGTGGTGGCCATGAGTCTCAGAGTTAGAGCCATGCTAAAAATCTGGATTAGTTCTTGGCATGGCAGGGCTATGGGACCATGAAGACCTTAGAGGATGTGGTCTGACTGGCATTTCCACAGGGTCACTCTGGAAGCAGAGGGCAGATGGACTATGGGACAGGAAGACCTGTGAGGGGATACTCCCCCACAGACTATACTCCCCCAGCCTCCAGCCAAGGTAGTAGCTGTGGGATGGAGAGAAGTGGTTGGATTTGGGGCCTATCTCTAAGGTAGAGCCGGCCAGAATTCGGAGGAAAAGCTCCCTGGCTGCTCCAGTGTGATGGTGGAGATGTGGTCTGCCTCCAGGCCCAGATCGCAGATGTCCAGTGGAAGCCAAGGGAGGAGGCGGGGACACGTGGGGATGCGGTAGGGTAAGGGGAGCATCCAACAGTCAGACTGCAAACTTACCTCTTGGTTTCTCAAAGCTAACACTCTCTCCCATCTGTCAGCACTGCCTTTTACACGAAGCCTTCCCGCAACCTCCACAGAGCATTAGCTTTGCTAAATGACCAGCTCTGCTGACACCCAGAGATTCCCGCAGGAGACTGCTTACATGCTCTATGGATACAGATGTGCTCTACTTATTTACTTCCCAGGTGGCTCGGGAATGTCTTTGGCAATCCAAACACAATACTCTGAGCCTCTAGGATCAGTCCCTAGCACAGCTGCAAACTAGGAGGCTTGTTTCACACTGAAAACAAGCACCCTTTGTGGATGCTCAGAAAATGTTTGGTGACTGAATGAAGGAGGTGAACAGGGCAGGAGAGAAAGCCAGCTCAGCTCCCCCTGAGTTGGTTCCCTCTTATTTACCTTGGAGTCCAGAGTTTCAGTGGCACCCACAGTCCCATGTGATAGCAGGGGGTTGTCCACACCTGGCCTCACACAGCTGGGCAGCAGGAGAGCTGGTGACATCACTCCTTGTCTATCTGTTGGTCTGTTTGTACTGACACCCATTTGTACCAACCTTTCTGCATGTTTCTCTGTCCTTTCTGGCCCCACACTTTGTGACCATTTGGCTCTTTGGTGAAGCAGGTTCTCTGGTACCCCACTTTGGCCTTTCCCACTCCCCACCAGCAGGGATGTATGTTGACTTTAGACTCTTTCCCTCCCAGGATATGACCTCCCTTTGGGATGCCCAGGGAGTCCCAAAGATTCCTAAAGTCTAGATCAGAGGTTGTCAAGAGGCTTGTGGGCCAATCTGGCCTTCCACCTGTTTTTGTAGGTCTGTGAGCTAAGAATGGTTTTTAATTTTTAAATGAGTGAAAAAGAATCAGTAGATAGGACAAGGGTCTCAAGGTTTGGGTGGTTATTACTAAATGTTATCTTACTAAATGCTAAAATGTAGCACAATATTTTGCAGATGCAGCTGTAGACAGGAGGAGCTGACAGGAACTAAACAGGATGAAACTAACTAAATGCAAAGAAGAAATCAGCATGCAATTGACCAAATAGTGTATATAAGCTAATCCTTCTTTCCAGAAGACAGCTTTGGATATGAATCCTGGCTTCTTTACTTGCTGCAAGTAAGTAAAATTACTTTGCCACCACCATGTCTCAGTCTTGGATATGACACCTCAACTGGTAAGCCCTTTGAATTCAGAACCATAATCAAAATAGGAATAACATTTTGTAATGTAAAAATGACATGAAATGAAAATTTCATTGTCTATAAACTTTAATGGCATGTACCCATGCATGTTCATTTAGGCATCGTGTAAGATAGCTTTTGCACCACCGTCAGTGGAGTTGGGTGGTTGTGACACAAACTCTATGTGGCCTGCAAAGCTCAAATATTTACTGTTCGGCCCTTTACAGAGCAAGCGTGCCTTCTGCAGCCAAGGACCCCGTGACTTGTAGAGCCAGGACCTGGAGTCCTATGCAGGGTCCACCACTCAATGGCTTGGAGTGACTAGGTCACCACTCGAGAGGCGAGTGTTTTCCACCTTTAAGTCGCACCTTCCACCAAGACCTGTTTGAGAATTTCATGAGATGGGCTTGAGTGGCATCTGGCGTTAGCGGACATAGAATGCACCTTTGTGAGGCTCACACCACAACCCCTAAACGTAGCCCCTAAGAGGCAAGGCCACTCCTAGGCAGGTGTGGCACATTTCATCCTGGAGAAAGCAAGCCACTGGACTACAACGGGGCCAGGCTGGCAAGTGGAACAGAGTCATACCGGCTTCTCCTAAGGAACTGGTGAAGGCCTCTTGGGTTGGGGAGGAGACCTAACCTGTCGGTTTGGCTACTGCCTGGCTAAGGGGAGGGGAGAAGAAAAGGGCATGGGCTGTGTGGTCCAAAGAGCACCTAACAGGTGGTCCCTGGGGATTTCAGCAAGTCACTCCCCACCCCCTTTCCTGGACTCTGCCCTATTGGCATGGTGGGGATGAGCTCACAGCCCCAGAACCATCCCCCACGTCTTTGGCTAAGCAACCTCCCAGCACTCCCTCTGGCACCTCTCTTATCCACCCACTCCCAGGCGCATCCATTACCAACCACATGCTCCCAGGGCAGGGCCATCTGTGTGGCTGGGCCCAGAAGCCCAGGAGCTAGCAGAACTTGCCTAGCCCAGGCCACTGAATCCCTTCCTCTGGCCTCCCACAGTGGCTTTATTGTTCTTATTGAAGTCTGTTCATTGGCAGTAACCAGCCTGCGAAGTAACTTAATCACCCCCTCTCAGGGCCCCCAGGCTGTGAAGGATTGGTGGATTCAATAAAGTGAGAAGGAATTGGCACAAATACTCCCCACCCCGCAGCCTCTTTGTTAGCAGTTAGATAAACCGCCAACACCTGTCAGGCAAATGAAGTGGGAAAGAAAACCCAGTCCTCTTCCTGGTCCTGGCAGGAACTTCTGGGTAAGGTAAGTTGCAGGCTAGACCACAATGGGCATTGCATACCCACGTCCTCCTTCAACCCTCCCAACACACAGAGGCACCCACAGGTGTATACAGACTCAGGTCCTGTGCTGCCTTGGAGCATACCCACTCAGTCAACGGGCATTTCTTGAGCCCCTATTACATGCCAGGTGCAGTGCTCCCTGGGAATAGGACAATGATCTGTCTTAGCCTTGAGGAAACTACAATCCAGAAGGGAAGCAGACCAGTAGCCAGTTGCCAAACAGTAACATTAGGGCAAAGGCAGAGGTCTCTGTGATGGGGTGCCATGGGGACCTGAGGGATAGGGACTCTTCTTGAAATGCAGGGTGGGAAGTCAGAGAAGACTGTAGTCCATGCAACTTCACACCTTCCTGGTCACATGCTAGATTTTGCGATGTGGCAGACCGGAGCTACAGGTTCTGAATTCCGGGATATTTTCTCTGGGTTGGTGGCAAAGATAAACCTATGTGGACCCTTCAGGAGATTTGGCATACTTTATTAGAGGCAGCAGCAGGCTAACAACTGAAAGGCTGGGTGGCTTGTGGGGGTGTCAGTGGGCCAACACTTGGCTTTCCACCCTCAAGCTGCAGCAGAGGCATTTTATGTACCTTGGAACAAAGAAGCAGCTTTCCCAGAGGCCACATCTGCCTATTCAGAGTTGCTATACTGCTTGCCCTTAAGTCCCCATGGGAACCAGATGAGTTCCCAGGTTACTCCATGGGAACGAGATTAGTTCCAAGGCCACTAGTTGGCAAACTCCAGTGGAAGGCCAGCCACATACAGAGAAAAAAAAAAACAAACAAAAAAAAAAACAAAAAAAACCAGGGGCCCAGCCTCCCTCATCCTGGAATCACATTACACAGGTGCACATATGAACCCCACTCAACCTGCTAAGGCACTTAGGGTGTCCCATCTCTGTCCTTAGGGCAGCTCTGTCTCACTCTTATTCCTGTGGCTACTGGGGTAGCCTCCGGGGCAAAACACAGGTGGGGGCTGACCTTGGCCTGCACCACCTGGGAAACCCCAGGGCCACTGCACTCAGTGGACAGCTACAAACCACATCACAAGCACCCGACTCTGCCTGTGCACAGCTAATCCTACAGAAGGAAAAGTTGGTGGTCAGTGGTCACAGCCAGTCTTAGTAGCTGACTGGACTGGCTGGGTAGATTCCTCCCATTTTCTGCCAACAGCAGTTGAGTCTCAACTACAAGAGAAGAGTATACTCAGTTCACATGAAGGGTTCACCTTGAGTACCAGCTTGGGTGATAGGGGAGGCTGTGTCACTGGGCCCCACAGAACACCCACCACGTTAGGCCACATTACCAAGACGGATTCATAGAAGCTCTACCTAATGCATAGAAACAAATACAGGGAGGCTGCCAAAATGAGGAGACAAAGAAACATGAATAGATCAAAACTCCAGAAAAAAAGAACTAAGCAAAATGGAGATAAGCAATCTATCAGATGCAGAGTTCAAAGCACTGATGATAAGGATGTACAAGGAACTTAGTGAGGACCTCAAAAGCACAAAAAAGATTCTGTCAGAAACGAAGTATACACTAAGTGAAATAAAGAACAATTTATAGGGAAACAGCAGTAGAGTAGATGAAGCCTAGGATGAAATCAATGATTTGGAACATAAGGAAGCGAAAAACAACCAATCAAAATAAGAAGAAGGAAGAAAGAAAGAAAAATGAGGATAGTGCCAGGAGCCTCTAGGACAACTTTAGGCATTCCAACATTCACATCATAGTGGTGGGGTGCCAGAGGAGAAGAGAAAGAGCAAGAAAATTTATTTGAAAAAAATAAAGGAAAAATCCCTAATTTGGTGAAGGAAATACACATGCCAGTCCAGAAAACACAGAGACTCCCAAACAAGATGGATGCAAAGAGATTCACTCACTCTAAGACACATCATAATTAAAATGCCAAAGGTTGAAGATAAACAGAGAATCTTAAAAGTAGCTAGAGAAAAGCAATTAGTTACCTATAGGGGAGTTCCCATAAGACTGTCAAATGAGTTCTTTCTTTCTTTCTTCCTTTCTTTTCCATTTTTTTTTTTTTTTTTTAAGATTTTACTCATCATTCTCAGAGAGAGGCGAAGGGAGAAAGGCAGAGAGGGAGAGAAACATCAATGTGTGGTTGCCTTTCACCTACCTCCAGCTGATTTCTTGAAAGAAATTTTACAGGCAAGAAAGGGCTGACAAGAAGTATTCAAAGTGATGAAAAAAGCAAGAACCCACAACCAAGATTACTTTATCCAGCAAAGCTATCATTCAGAATGGAAGGGCAGATAAAGTGCTTCCCAGACAAGGTAAAGCTAAAGGAGTTCATCATCATCAAACCATTATTATATGAAATGTTAAAGGGACTCATTTAAGAAAAAGAAGATCAAAACTATGAAAAAGACAACAAACTCACAACTATCAACAACTGAATTTAAAAAACAAAAATGAAAACAAATTAAGCAAACAACCAGAACAGGAAGAGAATCATAGGTATGAGGATAATTTTTTCAAAAGGAAAAGTTTTTATTCAGAAGCAGTCACTTAAGCCTATCAAGTCACAGTTTTAATCACTTACACCTAACAATTAAGGCTAAACTCTACACCTGGGTTCTCCTAGCATTTCCCCCTGTTAGTTTTTAGTTATTTCTATAGGATTAGTTTACAAATTAAAACAACATAAGATACAAAAGTAACACAATTTGGAAGGGTGGCAGGCTTCTGCCTCAGAGCTTCTCCTCTCTAGAACACCCAAAGAACAAACCTGCCACCCTCAACCAGGCCAGCTAGATCCTAGGCTGTGCTGGGAGTTCCTTCCCATACAAAATACCATCTGCTGGGAAACGCAGACAGTTGCAGTGTGATGATCCAGGCCTCCTCGGGGTAGAAGGCCCTGAGAGCCAGGGCCTTCTACCTGGCTGAACAAACCCCTGCAGCCTCTCTCTGTGTCATGCCTACCATCCCTCCAATTTGAGTTCACATGACTATTTGCGGAAATTGATTGTCTTAGGTTACAAATAAAATCCATTTTAAAAGTAAATAAATTGTAAAGAATAAAAATAACTGAGTCATTTTTTTTATCACAATGAAATCATCAGAAATTAATAGTTAAGTAGAATTTATTTTTGTTGTAAAAGCATATTTTATTGATGATGCTGTTTAAAAGTATGTTAAAAGTATATTTTATTGATTATGGTTGTCCCAATTTCTTTTCCCTTTGTTCCCCTCTACTCAGTACCTGCCTTCCCTCCAGCAATCCCACCTCCCTGAGTTCATGTCTATGAGTTGTGCCTGTAAGTTCTTTGGCTTTACCCTTTCCTATTATGTTCTTAATATCCCCCTGCCTATCTTGTATCTACCAATTATGCTTCTTTAGTCCCTGAACCATTTCCCCATTTCTCCCCCTTCCCTCTCCCAGCTGATAAGCCTCCAAATGATCCCCATATCTATGATTCTGTTCTTGTTCTGGTTGTTTGCTTAGTTTGTTTTTTAGATTCAGTTGTTGATAGTTGTGAGTTTGTTGTCATTTTAATGTTCATAGTTTTGATTTTCTTTTTCTTAATTAAGTCCCTTAACATTTCATATAGTAATGGCTTGGTGATGATTAACTCTTTTAGCTTTATCTTCCCTGGGAAGTACTTTGTCTGCCCTTCCATTCTAAATGATAGCTTTACTAGATAGAGTAATCTTGGTTGTACATCCTTGCTTTTCAACCCTTTGAATACTTCTTGCCAGTCCCTTCTTGCCTGTAAAGTTTTTTCTTTTCTTTTCTTTTCTTTTTTTTTTTTTGAGAAATCAGCTGATAGTCTTATAGGAACCCCTTTGTAGGTAACTCTCTTCTCTCTTGCTCATTTAAGAGTCTCTCTTTAAGAAGAAGCAAAGTGTGTATGACAATTGTCTTTAAGCAAAATTCTTAACAGCTTAGTCATATAACCACTTCTAGCTGCAAGGAAAATGTCTTTACACCCCAGACAGACTATGGGAAGAAAGGGTAAACAGATACTGGGGTAGGAGTAGCAGACTTTTCCCAGTGGTCAGCTTCTGACTTGGTGTGTTCTCCCTTCTCTCCTGCTCCCAGCCCAATCTCCAGGAGCACAGTTGCCACCTGCCTTTCTTTTCAATCCCCAGTAATTATTAAGTATCAGGGCACTCAGCACAGGACAGAGGGCTGGGGTGCAAAGGAGCTTGAAAAGTCTGCAGGTGAGTTTGGGAGAGGTGTACCCAGGTCACTGTAGAGACCTAGGGGGATGCAAAGGGACTCATCCCCTGGACTTGCAGGCCCTGGGCAAGTCACACCCCCCACCCTCCCCACAGAGGTAAACTTCAGGAAGGCCAGGGTGCATACACCTATCTCTTATTTAATGACTTTAATTCATTTTTTAAAACCCTGCCACTGGGGAAATAAAAAATAAAATATTTTTATAAAATAAAATAAAATAAAATTTTAATTAATTTTAATGAAAAAATTATGGCGTATGTGTTCTATTCCATTCCAAAACACTTAATTTCTCACAGATAAAAAAATACATCGCAGCTGAACAAGGACAGAAGTTTATGTACCCAATAAACAACGATCTGAAATTAATTCAGTACTATGGTTTGTACTAAAATGTAATATGATGATGTTTATCTCTCCTGCACAAGAGGTACAGTGCCCTGCCCTTTGGGAGGAGACTGGGGAGGCATCTCTGAGGACGACTCTCAGGCAGTGCCTTTAGGGCTTCTAGTGATCTCGCAGTGAAAAATAATAGTGCAGAGCAAAGTAACACCAGGGTAAAGTAAAGGCTGACGGAGAGCACTTCTGAACACATGAACGTGACTGTGCAGGCAGCAGCCTGAGGGGGTCTTTTGAGGAGCCGTAAAAGACGCCCCCTCTTTCTGCACTGCCTGGTGCATGATAACAAAAGCAAAACCAGTTTTGTCCTCACAGACGCAGCGTCTGACTCAGACATGTTCCACAATCTCTGTCCCGACAATCTCTGCCTAGAGATGGCAGAGTCCAGGAAACAGATGGCGAGTGTGTCTTCATCTGAAACCATCATGCAGAAATATCCTTTGTAGAGTATATTTAATTAGTGGGTTTGGGGGCAAAATGTTTGTATAGACAGACCGCATTTTATTGCACCTTGCTTAATTATGCTTCACAGATGTTGCGGTTTTCTAGTTTTTTCCCCCACAAATTGAAGACAGAACTCTCTACCAGCAAAAAAAGATTATTGCTCACTTTATTGCAATGGTCTGGAAGCGAACCCACAGTATCTTTGAGGTGAGACGGGCTAGTAAGCCAGGACAAGTGCAGTAGGGAAACTAAGACAGATGGTTAAATGGCCAAGCAGTTTACAGCCCTCTAGTAAATTGCAAAATCCTATCTTCCCTAAACCAAGGACACTTAAGAGTAAATGGTTTACACTTCTCATCCCCAACCAGAAGGCAAATAGCTTAAATCACCCTACTCAGGGCAATAGATAGCCAAAATCCAATTAGTGCCATTTGCCAACCACACCCAAGGACAGGCAAGTTAAGGGAATAAAGCTCTTGTTGGCACCTCAGCATAAAACTGATGAATATTCTATTTAACGCCCCCCCACCCCCACCCCCCACCGACCTCCTCTAGACTCCCAGCCTTTAAAACCTTCAAGGAGAAGATCCTGGCTGAGTGGCTCAGCTCATTGGAGCACTGACCAGTACACACCAAAAGGTTGTGGGTTCAATTACTGGTCAGGGCACTTACTTAAGTTTTGGGTTTGATTCCTAGTTGGAGTGTGTACAGGAGGCAACCGATCAATGTTTCTCTCTCATATCGATGTTTCCCTCTCTTTCTTCCTCTCCCTCTAAAATCAATAAACATATCGTAGGGTGAAAGTAAAAAAAGCCAAGATGAAGGACTCAGGTCACACTCTCCCTCCTGGGAGCACTCCATGCCTTTCTTCCCTGCATCCCCATGAGGCCTGCAACCACAGTAGCAATGGACAGTGGCAGCTTGTCCTGGGCTAATAACACCCTGAGTCAGTCTCCAAGGGTCCCTTTTCTGATTCCCCAGCGAGTCAAAGAAGCCTTGCCTAGGCCCTCCCCTGTTGCTTCCTTTTTCTTAAGCCCTTCCTTGTTTCCTATTATCAGCTCTAAGGAACATACTTTCAAAACCACCTGGAATCATATTGTGACATCTTTCCTGCATAAAGTCAAGAAGTCACACACTACAGGCCCTACTTGTGGACTGGTCCCCTTTCCAGTAATAGAGGTAGGTCTGTATAACAATAGAGGTGTGGGGGTGTAGGGGAGGGGGTTGCTGTCCGGAAAGCTGTATAAGAGCTGGTAGGGCCAAAAGTCTCCAACTTCAGAGACTGAGGCAAGGGGCTGTGTTTTTGCAGGACTCAGTTCCCAGGTTCCCAGCCTGTTTAGTAGGTGGCCTCTCCAGCCCCCAGGTGACCCCTGGAGAGGGAGAGCTGGAAGGGAAAGCCAACCCTTGGGGTGGTGAAGGGTGTTTGGGAATTCAGGAGAAACAGAGAGAGCTGAAGCGCAGGTTTTCCCCACTGCTCTCTCCCCAGCATCCACAGCTCCCTCCCCACCCACAGCTAGCAGAGGCCCCAGAGGAGGAAAAAGTCCATGAATGTGGTTGGAATCTGAGAGTTCATATGACTCAAGCCAAAATATGGGACTATGGTTCTATAATCAAACCTCCTCTGTTCCCTGTGCAAAGCCTACTGTTTGTGGGGCTGCAGGGCCCATTCCCCTTACTTTACAACAAAACCCCCCATTTCCTTTGGAGTACTGCCCCGGCCCCTTTGGTCATGCTGCTTGGATAGGATTGGCTCCCCGCAGCCCCAGGGACAGCCAATCAGTGAAGCTCCCCAGCCATAGGAACTGGTGTACAAATAGGCGCAGGATCCTATTCAAGCCAGTGAGACACGAGGGTACTGCGGAGTTCTGGTAAAGGAGCCCGTCTGAGTTCCACAAGTTGCTGGCAGAGTTGTGCTCACTGCCACCAGACTTAAAGGAGGCAGCCAGTGGAGCACCGGGAATGCTGATCCTGTGGGGGCAGAGAGGACAATGTCAGAATAAGGTTACCATGGAAAGCAGAGAGGATAGGCAGGAACAGGGTCCCCAGTGAATAGCAATAGACTGCTAGATTCAGCTTCACCAGAAGCCCTTAACTTTGCATATTTTAAAATTATGTGAGCCTTTCTACTGTTTAAGGCAGTGTTTTCTGTTTCTTGCAACTAAGTATTCCTTCCTGATACTCCTGGTCTCTGCTGCAGAGAATGTCAATGTACGTGGAAGCTGAGCCCTGACCAGGGTACACACAGGGCTACTGAAGGTGGAGTGCTGCTAGGTGTACATGGCGTAATGACAGGGGGTCGAATGGCATCTGACTCATGTTGGACATTTCAGGCTGCTGACTGCCTGGTGACTCAGGCAAGAACCTGTTTACTCAAAGGAGAAGAGTTATTTATTTAAAAAACTTTGAGACTCCATCAGGACTTTCCCAACTGGGGGTTTGCTGCAGGTGAGCCTACGCAGCATTGTGACCGGCCCTGGATGCTGAGCAGTACAGGACAGGTGCTGAGTACAGAAGGACCTGCACTATGTGCGGGCCCTCAAAGGTGGATGTCAGAAGAGTTGACTTGAGGCTGCTTTCAAAATCCAAAAAGGCCATAGAGCATTGTGCCTCCTTTTCAGAGGTAAGAGGTTCAAGCTGCAACAACTTCTCCTTCACTTTGAAGAGTGTTCCAGCACACTTCAGACCATGGGCCTGTGGGATCCTTGCTGAGGTAGTAGGTCCTGAATTATATCACCCACAAGGACCTCAATTTCCTCTCAGGAACTTGAGAAGTAACTCCTGGAGGGGGTGAGGTCCCACTGACTGACCTAGTGTGGCATGAATTCAGGTGGAAACTGCATTATCCCTAATTCCTGAAGTGCTTTTCCTACCTATAGAGCATGGTGGCATTCCTGACCCCAGAAGTTAGCCAGTACTCATTGACTGTTTCCTCCACTTCACCTGTACTCAGTTCCCCAAGGTAAAGGACAGCAGCTGGAAGGAAGACTCACCATGTCCTCTGTTCGCTGTCACAGTGGGTCCTGCTCAGAGACACTGCCCACCCCTGCATTTGTGAGGATTTGGGTTGTAGGCTCTAGTGAGACTTCAGTGGGCTGCTTGCTCATTTTATCCCTAGGGACACTTGATCAATTACCCTTGTCTAGAGATCTCTGCCTCTGGACGGCTCCTGTAGCCATATTTCCACCGGCCCTCTTCCCATTTAGAGGATGGCCATCCCCCCAATTTTCATATGATGTTACTAGCGCAGGGCTCCTCACACACTCCAAAATTCAAAATCCCATCAAACAACAGCTCTTCTGCTGAAACTCCTGGAGACAGTGGCTGAGGCCATTGTAAAGATTTGGGAGGTATTGCTTACTGAGGAGTTTATTGTTAGAGGCCATGTTTCACATGCGGCCTGGAAATGTGCTTTGCCTATTGTAGGGCATGTAATTGACCCTGGGCCCCGCTGCTGCACTCTGGGCTCTCCACTGGATTTGTGTCCCCGCCACATTTCCTCAGGCTGTGCCCAGCCCTGCTGGGCTGGCAAGGATAACCAGGCAGGACCATCTGTGAGACGTTGGGCTCCTCTTTTGGGTGACTTTGGCTCCATTGGCCTTGCAGTCTGGGACTCTTCCTTCCCAATCTGCTTCCCTTCATTCTGTCCTTCCCATTAGTCAGACTGCACAACAATCTGATGGCCCTATTCCTCTCTCCCACCATTTTCCCTCATAGATATTTTCTCATTTCTTCTTATTGTCTGCTTCCCAGAGGATTCGAACTCACACATTTCATATCTTAAGTGGATAAGAGGTTCACGAATGTTTGTTACATTATTCTTTATTCTTGTATACCTGAAATATGGTGCTAGGTTTTTTTGAAAGAGATAAGATTTGGATCCTTTCCCACTGATAGCATCCTCACAGGGACTAGGAAGGCAAAGTGTCCAGGAATAGATAGATTTGCTCAGAAGTCCCATCTCTAGTGGTTTTACTTTCCTTCCTCTAATTATGCTAGGGATTTTCCAGTCCTTTTAAGCCAATTAGTGTGGATCATCATTTGGTCCAGATTCTCATTAGTGACTTATGCAAAATGTTGGAACTTTTGCCAACTGACTGAGAGAGCACCCTAAGTACAAAATTTCTGGGTATAATACTCATTTCAACAAAAAGCCAATCCACACTTCTGTCCCTTCTAGTTTGATCAAGGTACCCTCAAAATCCATTACATACATATTGGACCCTGGAAGTATAAACTAGTGAACTGCTGCAATTCTTTCTGGGTATAACTCTCCTCTTCCCTTGATTCTGCATTGTATTATCCAGGGGAAATACTGAGGGGTGGGTCATGAGAGAACTCAAGGGTGGGGCAGTAAGCTACTTAGGGACTGAGTGTCCTCTGAGCCCTCTGAGTCCTCGTAAAGCTCCCAGAGATAGCCATTCTGATAGGATACTAATGTTGTCTGACAATGCCCTCCTTTTCACAGAAGGGACCTGGTAAGGTTGTGGATCCAAATGCTCCTATAATTCAATAAGTTCAAACTCAATCTCTAAGTTCAGTTCTTCAGCAATTTCAATTCTACAGCTACATGCAATAAAAGATTCTTTCAACGTGGTCACATTAATGGCCCTGAATTTTGTTCTGTGTCTTGAGGCGAACATTTTGATTTGAGCCTGTCATTTTCTTGCTTTAAATTATCCAGTGTTAGGAACCATCATTCAGCCTCTAGTTTCAGCATTCCTCACTCCTTATAAATTGGCCCATGGCAGCTGCTGGAATCTTTTACTTTCAGTTGACACATGGTCCCAGGTGACTGGAGGGGTACAATGTGGTTAGCTGTTTGTCACTGTGTACCATTGGAATCTTCTGTTCTTTTAAATAATAGGAACCAGAGTCCTACTGATTTTGGCCCC